>JAVCKS010008637.1:0-22345 GCA_032273685.1 Pteraster tesselatus
TCGTAAGAATCCGCTTTTATTTCCACACAACCGGTTGTCTGGCTTCTCAGCTATCGTAATTTGCTCTAATTAAAAAGGCTTGCTTGCGGTGTATTGCAAAGCTAGTGTAGCGTGAACCTTGACCTATTGGGCCCTATACCAACCAAAGACTGTCCACATTATCTGGAATCCAAAGCGAAAGCCCGAAACACTCACCAGCCCAAAAATTTGTGATATTGAAACTTCGTTCAATAATTCTCCTTTCAGAGCTATCCCCCATCAACCTATAATTGATTCTCTACGCATGGTTTCCAATCAGCGAATTGTGATTTTGTATAAACCCCGAGCAGACAATTCTAAGCTGATCTACCGTATAATTGAAATGGAAATAGGCGGCAACCGACCCGTGAAATCTAGGTCTTTGGTGGCGGTGGGTACCCCTTGTTTGGGGGTGTTATTGCCTGGCCGGCGTTGTAACTTAGGATTGATGAGTTCGCAAGCAGAACGTGGTTTTTGAATTATTGTGCACTATTCATCGTCTCAAAGCAAGACTGCTAGTCATTTTTTTTCTTCACTGAGTTACGAGTGCGGGGTCTGTCAATGCATTCATTAAAGTGTAAAGGGGGTCAGGTAGCGTAGCGGTACCGGTACTTTCCTCGACTTCACCTCTGATAACCTCTGTTTCGAATCTGGTATATACAGGAGCAACACGGCTTGTACCGGCTCGCGATACAGATCCCTGTGGTGTAAACAATATGTATGTTAGGGTTGCCTGACACTGTACCAGCTCATGATACAGACCCATGTAGTGAGCTAAACATAAACAAATAAATAAATATTTGTTTAATTTACAGCAACTTTATCAGGAAACTAGTTTGAGCCTGGTTTCGATTGGTCTATTAAAAAGGTTTGGTCTACGTTTAAAATCGATAACCTAAGTTGGACAATGACATAAATAATATTTACAGCAAAGATTATAAAGTGGTCGAGGTTAATATCGTCTATAATCTTCCAAATTTTATCTTGAAGAAATATATCTTTAGAAGGAAATCATTTTTCCTATATTATACTTCCTCATAGAGATTACTGATATTGCCCATACCTCCACTTGTGCACATGGACGTGTGGCTGCTTTACGAATAAAAATGTCATGTCTGATGTTGTAATTATTTCGTAAACGAACTGGATTCGAACCTAAGACCATCCACTTATCAAATCCACTTGCAATAGAGTATGATGGTAGAAATGGTAGATGTGTAAAAAGCAGCAATGGATAGACAATGACATTAATAAACAAACTATAGCGAAAGGGCTCATATCGGTACGCGGTAAGCTGAACACTAAAACAACATTTTATTGGCTTAAAGGTATGTATCGTGACACGAGCCCTCTTGTGACCGTAAGTTTGAATTTTTATAACCGCAGGGAATTCTCGGCCTTTTTCATCTCTATTTTTGTAATGCTATGGGAGAAGATTCTCGAGTGTCGGGCTCACGTAGACCTTAGCGCGTATAGCGTAATAGGGAGAGAAGTATTCGGGTAGGACCTAGGCTAATAGATGGATATCATCTTGGTTCCATACCTTTTACGTATAACGACAGTTTTGTAGTTAATTTTAACATTACAAAAGTTGTTAACCTCGATCTTACTAAAAAATAGTTCAGTTACAAACTCCTAGATTGCCACTACACAACCATTATACGAGCGAGCATCGCCGAAGACGTGACGAGCCGGTAGAGTCTAAATCCCCCACGAGTGTCGACGCGCCGCACGCTCAGTTCTCCGGAGATGAAATCGACGCAACGAAATTAATTCAAATGCAAACCAAAATTTTATTTTCGCTGGATTTACGTCTTTTTATTTTCGTATTCATCAATTACTCGGGGTTACACAATTATCCTCCCCAAAACCGTATCAGTTTATAATTTGTATTTGCGAAACGTCCAAATCTAATACAAATACATGTACATCCAATGTCCAATATACGTATTACAAATCACGTACAAGGACTGCGTGTTTGTTTGCATTAAAATAATTCAAATATTGCGAGCACTGAGAAATGGATACAACGAAACGAAAATGTTATTTATTTTGCGGTGATTTTCACGGAGTAAGGCACGCGTCTCCTGTTTACCGGAGAACGAAGCAGTTCTCCCGGTCTAGAGTTGGGGAATGATCGGTGATTTACGCACGGCCTATCTCATTACGGACTCCAGGGAAGGACAAGATGAGATAACATTTGTTCAAAGATGAGAAGAAAGCTAGCTTAAGCCGTGCTTCGTTAGTAATTACGATCGGAGTTTGTTTAGCTATGCCCGTAATAGGCTCCAATTCTTGGTCGGAATTATTGGTTTAGTTCTGTTTGCGTTGCGAGGTTGAATGTTGTAGTCAGACTTTAAATGGAGCAATAGGCCTAACTAGTGCCTGTAATTCGCTCGTTATCTATTAATTAAATTTCAAAAAGGAGGAAGGAATACCAACGTGGTTAAACTTACCGGGTTATGCGGGGTGTGCGTGGCGCTTTATTCTTCGGACACCTCACAGTTTCACGTATTTGTATATTTTGTCCAAGCTTCGGGTAAGATACGGATCGTAAAATCTCTCAGTCACAGATGTATTTCTTGACGAAATATCGGAGTATAGCGACCCAAAAATTCATCCCAAACATCAGGCCGGTGGTTGTTTTGTTTTCACTCCTCTCTGCCAGGTATACAAACCAACGATTACCGGTATAAGAAGTTGTTCGACAAACAAGGCCGCGAATGATATGGCGTTTTTGGGGCTACGGCAAAATGCTCCGCTGCATTGTTCCAGCTCGCCCAGATCCCCATTTTCTCCCCCTGTTCGCTCTCCCTTTTTTTCCTTTCCAATAATGCGAATTATGAAAAGCAAAGCCCAGAAGGCACGTGGAGTCGACGGCCGGCTGAACCTCTCCTTCCCTTCTCCCTCCTCCCTCCCCCTGAAAAGCAGAGGCACACACCTAATACCGCGGCCTTGCTGTAGAAGGACCGAGCTTGATTGTGTGTGCAGTCGATCATGGATCGCGACGTATATACCGCACATGCATATAATGCACACATCGCCGCCATACCGTGATATTATGTGAGATGGCACAATAAAAAAAATATATGGGTCCTATTTATGTACAGAAAATTAAACAACTGAGGAAGGGTCTCCAAGCGGAAGTAATCGCTTTTGGAGGGACTTTCATGGCGGGGTTTGGAAGACCGAGCTTCTATATAAGTCGGCTCTTGTGAAGCTGAGCACAGGGGCCCGCGGGGCTCTCGGGTACCCCCGCTCCTCCTCGAGTCAAAAGCCTCTAACTCTCATAAACCGCTCGCCGGGGTAGAAGTAGAAGTATAGGGGAGAGAAAAACTATTACTACTCAGTCAATATGTACCGATGGGGTTATTTAGGAGGGAAGATCAGAAGGAGGGTAAGACTGTGGGAAGCTTCCGACGAGAAATGTGTGATTTCCTGAGGACCATATAGCCTGGGCGTCTTTTAAAACAATTAGAACCGAGAAAGCGGAATGAGTGTTGAGGTAAAAAAAAATTGTTATTTTCATCTGCAAAATGGATAATGATGACAAATCTGCTGGCGCTGGGTTGATGTGTGTCTTTCTTCTTTTTTCGTGGGTTTTATTTTTATTATTATTTCAATTGTATAGTTTCTTAAAGCTTACAATATGCAAAATTGTTTTGTTGCCGTATACGACTCGAGAAATCATCGGAACCTGCCGCACCGACGAGTTTGTCGTCAGATGTATCTATCCGATCACTGTCTGATCTTTTGGTGGGTTATTGTGGGGACTCGGCACTAACATTGATATTATCTGACGAGTTTATATGACGACAAATCGGGTAGTGGCCTTTACTCGACGATGGCAGGTCTTGGTTTTTTTTCTGCATCGATGCTTCTCTGGTTCATTCTCTCTCATCAGGCTGTGACCCATTTGTTTACCCTCTTGTTCCCTCCCCCTCCCCCACCTTCTCTCCCTTTCCAGCTCCCCCCCCTCTTTCACTCTCGATCTCTTCTAACCCCGCGGGGGGTCATTTCTTGGTCTCGGTACCATCGGCAATACCGGCAAAAATGAAAAGAAATTACGCCATCGGTAATCCTTACTCAATAATACTTCCCACACTATTATTATTAGTATTATATATTATTACTATTTTTATCATTATTATTTTTTTCTCTTTCTATTTTGACTATTACATAAAAATTTGCAGTATTTTGATTTTCGAGCCAAGGTATAACCTCCAATTCCCCCACACTTTGTAAGACCAAACGGGGTCATTCCACCACGTATGATTGCGTCCCTTGTTACGGAGGTATAGAGTAATACAAAACCAAGGTATGTGCTTTACTATGAATGTACTTTACCGGTTGTACTTCGACGTTAATTACGAGTTATAATCAATTAGGTGATGCGTATTGGTACGAGACACCGAATATACCGAAACCATCTTGATTCGATTCGCCGTGTTGTGGCGCGGACGGCCCCCTCGCTTTGATACGTTCACCGACCAAAAGGCACCGGCTCTGCGCGGCGGCGCGACTTAAAAAAATAAATAAAAAACTCGTAGCCGGTGCAAATTCTCCTTTTACGAATTATTCAGTGTCGGGCCGCCTTTGAAAGTGATATATTATGAAAAATCGGATTTTTTCATTGTCAGCCTTGGATTAGCTTGATTTGTTGTGTAGTCAGATTTAGCTGCAGGACAAACAACGCTCCGGCAATGAATTTTCAACGCTCGGATTAGTGGCAGGGCCATATACCAAAGAACCGCGTTTTGAATAGTATACGTCTTTTGTGTTGTGGTGTTGAACGAGTTTATTAACACTGAGAGGGGGATAACAGACCCACAAATGGAACCTCTCTTTTAGGGGGCGTGGAGTAAAATTAAGGAATATAAAAATTGTATACAGGAGATTATAACCAGCTGGAAATTTGGGCGGCATAATAACAACCTTGTATAGTTTATGCAATGATTCTGTAAATTAGGTCCAAATAATGGCAGCAGTCGCATCGCCAGAAATGTTGCTGTAAGATACAGGCGGGCTGGTTTCCACGGCTAGTTTATAAAATTAAAGCTAATAAGTATTATTGTAACGGTCGACGGGAATAATACATTTCCAGAAACTGTGGACAAATAAATAACATCCGTAACATGTTAGGCCTGGTATTGGTTGGCGATATAACTACTATGGATTGGTCACATAACAGCCAATAGAATTTGTTGCATAGTACGGTAACCTATGTACATTGGTTGTGAATTGGTTACTTTAACCAATAATATTGGTTGGTGTTACAACCAGTATTAATTGGTTAAAAAACCACCACCATCTGATTGGTTAATTTAACAAATATTTTAGTTGGACACATATCAACCAACCAGTTAAAATCGACTAATATAATTGGTTATTTTTCACCAATCTGAATTTCGTGTGTAGATTGTTTAAATGAATGAACGTTGTAATTGAGGTGATTTCGCGAACGCTTTTTCCTTTATTTTTGGAAATTGTACGGTATTGTTAAAAACCCTTTTGTAGTCCAACTGCCTCTACATGCCACGCCAAACGTCCTATGAAGTTGCATTCCCATTCGCAATCCCATTCAAATCTGATGAGGCCATTCCTAAAATTATCTAAAACAATCTTAAAAGAAATCCTTCTCTCTGACTGGCAAACGATTGCTTTGCATACGGTACCGGTATCATAATATGGCACCAAAATAAGTGACCCGCTCTATATGAAAGTCGTGCAGCCTGGTCTAGGTGGAAGGTTAAAATATAGCTGTGATTTTGTGTTATGTCTTATTTGCATGTACGTGTACAGAGCCCGGGGAGAACCCCTGCCATTTTGCTCTCAGAGTCAAAAAGAACATTTTGGTTGTTGTTAATTGTAATAAATGTTTTCTTTATAGCAAATATAAAGAGGAAATTGTATAGTATTATCCACGAACGAGTACTCCTTATCCATTTCCAAACGTTCTTCACTCCCTCCAGATAGTTTGTCTGTGCATGCACTCCATGATCACAATGGTCAAATAATTATGACCATGCACCGATTTAATGGTAAACTATGCACCGATTAAAAAATATGGTAAACAAACTTTTATACCAAAGTACGGTTAAATTCGACCAAATTATGGTCACATTTGACCATAATTTGGTCGGAATTTGTTTTAGTCGGTGAATAGTTGACTAATGCGTTATAGGGTGTGGTGCTGCTTATTGGACATTATTATCTACAGTTTCATGCCGGGCAGAATGGCGATTTTCATTAAGTAAAGAGAGGTTTTGGGATATAGGGTTTGGGCATTGTTTTTAACCTCTCAGTACAAATATTAGCGGCTGATTTATTTATCACATTATTATTTGCAATGCTTCAGAAGTCCAGCATACATTAACGCATAATACGGCCTTTGCATCCATGCAAAACCCCACATTTTTCTTTTTGCGACATAAAAGACTAGTTTACACCGCTGGTCACATTCCACGTGTCTTCTTTTATACAGTCAAGAAAAAAAAGAAACGCACCATAGACGTTTTTGCCCGAATGTTGTGAAATCAAATGTATGTGTTTGAATCCCACATAATGTCATTGACATTTTGAGCCCAGTGATGTAATGTTTATTTTATTGTTAACAACAACAACAACAAAAACAAAACAAGTTAGCACCACCGCACCACCACCACCCGCCGTCTCCTTCCGGCTTGGAGCATGCCAATGGCTCGGTCTTTCTCAGGTTGTGACAGTCGTGGCATCATGGATAACAAGTGTTTTGTCATCATTTTGGTGTCTTTTTATAGGCAAGGGTTGTGTTCAGGACAGGAGTGGTCAAACTCATCTCTAGGATTCTCTCATGTGTGACTATTAGCATAAAATGCAAAACACAGCTTTTGGAATTTACCTAAATCACTCAGCCGTAACGAGATAAATAAAGATCGACACTTATCAAAATCTAGAACATGTTCCATTTTTACAATGATGGTTCTATTTCCTTAAAAAAAATTTACGTGGTGCGTTTCTTTTTTCCTTGAGTATATTTAGTGACGGTTTCAGTTGAGACCAAATTATAAATATCTTCGATATAACATGTATTTGTTGGTAAAATCCAAGCTCGTATGAGCAGAGCTGATAGGACACTCACGAAAACAACTCCGTGTTTGCAAATACACAACCGTAGTGATCATTTCTACCAAAGGACATCAGCGTCCATTGCATGTGTGCACAGGTTATAGGGATCAGGACATGATAACCATCCGTATTTAATATATTGTTTTCAAGCACTGGTTTATATTCGTGTAATTACTGATATCGGTGCTTATTATCACGAACTGTTCGTTGGAGACTACCCGCTCTACCAGATATCAAAAGGCCATCCCGCCCGTGCATATATATGTTAGTATTATCGGCGTAGCTTTGAAGACCATTATCGCGTCAATGTTTTATGAGAATAATCGATTTTTGTTGGAAAATAATTTGTTCAGCTCAAATAAATCCAACCAAAGATTAGTACGCTTTGTAAGCTTATGGTGCCAAATGACCCAAAATGACCAATTCCTGTTTGGCTAACAACATTCCGGGTCGCTTGGATCCGGGTGAGTTAATTACCCGTGAAATATAGAAATAATAGAATCTAGTACTTCTATATACGTCATGATATTACTGACCCGGGTCATATTTGACCCAGAAGTCCATAGGGTGGTAGGAACTATAGTGGGGGTGTTTTACTCTGATAAGGGTTACCGATATTACCCGTATTGATTAATTTTACATGATGTAAACAATCACAGAAAATTCAAGATGCCCTGACTGGGAATCGAACCATGCACATTTGAAGTACTGCATGATAGGGCCAATTTCATAGCGCTGCTTAATCGACGCTGTCTTTCTAACACCATGTTTGCGCACGTTTTTTACGTGTTAAGCGTTGTAAGCAAAAAAGGGCTGCTTACCATCCCTATGAAATGAAAATTCTGTTAAGGAGCGCCTGTAAGCACAAAACGTGTGCTTATAGCAGCGCTTTGAAATTGGCCCCTGGTCTAAAGAACTGGTAAGTTCGTTGGTGCCCACGGCCTTCTCTCAGGACACTCAACGCAATTGTCTGGGCTATGGAGTACGGTCTTTGTCCTATTACTTGGTTTCAGAGTTGTAGGGGGAAAGCCCCGGGTACTTTGTAAACCATAGAGATATATATATAGGCTACGGGGCTCACTCCAAAACGAGGCTCACACAGGGCAAACGCAAAACAGTGTACGTATACGGTCTAAAGTGATCGTCATAAAATCCTTATAATTGATATTTCTACGATATTCAGCGGGAAATCTACAGACCTACCGGTACATAAAATGGCTGTTCACTTGTACCGCCATTTGTTTTTGCCGTACGAACAATATGGCAGCTTCGAGTTTGCTCTAGCCAATCTCTGTGAGTTAGCCCTATAGCCTCTTTTATACGGGTGTAAATTTTGGAAAAATGAGGACCGTAAACGCAGTTCAATCATATCCTTGCGCCCCCCGGGCTTCGCACCCGGGACCGGGCGTTGAAAGTACCGCCGCGCCACATGAGTACAACACAATGATAACATAAATTCTACTTAGTTTAAGGCAGGTTATGTTTAGCTGGTGACGGCAAAATATTTATAACACATCAACAGTACCAAGAACTATTTAAACCTCGGTCCTCCCCCCCCCCCGAAAAAAAAAATGGGTTTAAGGTACAATATGAAAGTAAACAAATAGTTCTCATTATACGCCCAATCTCAGGTACGTAAATCGTACATCATAATAGAACGCGGATTGTCGAGAGAAACAAAATTCGTTAACATCTAAAACAGATTTGCAATTGGTCCGTCGCGCGAGCTGTTAGCTGTGCGCATCAATACCGGTATATATTGTTTAGTTTCTCCGTGGGTAAGTAGACCATGATACTAGTTGAATACTAGTTTATAGTTGAGCACCAATTCCGTATAGGAGTGTTATCTAAATCTGAAATCGATTTTGAGTTGTTGGACACAAAAATGACGAGAGCGCACCGACACGTTCTCTCGTAATATTACGACCAGTGGCGTGGCCTGGGAAAAGTAGATAATGAAATAATATAAAATCCCCCCAAAAAATCAGAAGATAACGTCATCCATCTCATGTGTTCTGATGATGTGGGAGGGATCCCCCCGACTTGAGAAATGCTCTAGATTTCATCACTCATGATGACCAAATGAATCTTAAACTGATCCGAATGGCGCGATCGACGAGATTGGCACAGGAAAATTACGTAGTATCAAGTCAACCCATCTCTGCCCTCGTCTTTGGAATCTTTCTCCCCCCGTACCGCCAAAGAGGTGTTTAGGACATTCAGGAAAAGAAGAGAAACAGGAAACCGTAATTCAATAATGGACAATGATTAATTTAATTCCACCCCGACACAAACGATCCCGTCCGCTAAATGAAGGTTCCAATTATCTGCGTGTTTGTTTTTTAGGTTGTTGCAGTGTGTTCTCCCACTCGTTGTATTTCTCGAGCAATGGTGATGATCTAGATCGTGGGGCGGCGGGAACTTGGAGTGATCATAGGAGAACAAATATATACTCTGTTAATTCAGGGTGGGTTGTTTACACTATTTGTAGTGTTAACAATGAAATTACAGTACGATATGCGTGTGGATGTGTCATGTCGAAGCTAATACCCATCAAGTGACTGGTGTACGACAATCCATCACGATTAAGGCTAGAAACTATACGCGCAGATATTCTGTGCCACGTTTCTGGGGTATGACTATGAGCGTCTTTGGGGCTAAACAAAAGTTTTCGAGAGAGTTCTACGCCGTACGTCTATTCAGATATCTCGGCCTATATAGTTTCTAAAATGTATAGGATCGACCTATAAATATACTGACTCTTTTCCCTACGGGAATTAAATATTCGGCCTATACGACGGCAGAATAATCACAAACATGTACCGCGGCAGCTTTTTGGTCGGAATAAGAAAATACAGCCAACCTCTGTTTACAACTTAGAAATTCTTGCATAAACACTCGTTCAGTTCCTCAGCAAAATTAAGAACGATGCAAGAGAACGTATATATACAAAATTACAAATTGTTTTATTGTAATGAAAATAACGCACAACCCATAATACACTTACATTTGTCATTTTAAAGCATATCCCACATAAAGCATAACTATAATCCCAAGTTGATATACGTACAATATGCTGTTAATAATAACAGGCACCAGCGGCTGCAACACCTTCGGTAAAAAAAAACCAAATCAGCACATTGATAAGTTACTCTTGTTGAGAAGAAATACTGGATCTAGAAGGCTTTGCTTGCTCTTAAATAAACGCAATTAATTTGCGTAAATGTATTTGAATAAAGTATACAAAATACGGGCAGTGAACTATGAATTATTTGTACACCAACAATGTAAATAATATGTACAAATACTTAATTAAATTTAGGCCTAAACACAACAATGTACCTTATTGTAAATATACATTATGAAAGTCATATGCAGTAAGAAAAACCTGTCTAAATTGTGTGTATTTTGTAGTCTGTTCGTGTGCATGTTTCCATTCGTTTATTGGACTCGCTCGGAAGCCGAAATAGGCGGCAACATCAGACGATTCCAAATCAAGGAAATTGCGCAAAGAGAAAAATTCGCCAAACCGAAGCGTATTATAGAAGAAGTTTGGGTATTGAGGGTTGGGTTCACAGCCGAGCCGCCGACCCGGGCCCGAGGGCTGACTCAGCCGGCCAGCTAACCGTACCGGTATACCGATCTGCCGCCGTGGCTTGTTTAGCGTAAGATTATACCGGCGCGTATATATACGGAGACGGTACCGACACAGGTCTATTAGTTAAGGGCAAAACAAATTGCTGCTGGACTTATACCTGATTACCTAATTGAAGATGTGCTGACCAATTGACCATTTTAGGATCAAACGCTGACCCACTTTGGATTAATTGACCACTGCGGAGGTCGCTTCGTTAAAATATAGTTTATTGATGAAACAATGCTATATATAATGCTATACGCACTAAGAAATACTGGTACAAATTCTGATACAATAACAGCACTCGTAATAATATGGGGTACACATTTACCACACGAATTATAATTTGGGCTGCAGATTCGTCCTTATAATTCGTGTGGTAAATTTGCACCTATACCCTATAGAATGATGCTACCGTCTCTATGAGTGCATATTTAAACATTTATTGCTGTGTATAGGTCTGTCACATTAAGACCTGCCGTCATTTGGGGTATAAATTTAGTTATTAGGCCTAATTTTTGTCACAGATTATTTGTACGGATCGTCCTTCCTTGCTTGCCCCAATCGGCATGCAATTTTCGTGAGATAATTAAAATGTGTGTCACAAACTGCATATCAAAATCTCTGTGTAATGAGGGGGCAATACGCAATACGCAATAGCGACAAACTTATTAGAATTGCACTAACAACAGCGAATGCCGCGAACAATAGCCTTGGGAATAAGTCTCCTCTGAAAAAGCGCTCAAGATCTACTGACGTTATTTTAGAAATAGCAACCAACGCATGGAATACACAATCTTAATACGCTAAACTCAGGCGGTATTGAAAGATACAGTTTTGCTGTTGGGCCGTGCGTAGACGTATATGATTCAACAGGCTATTAGTCCGTACAAATTTCAAACTGAGATACCTTAGCGCAAATCCCGTTAAATTTTAAGTTTGGCCACTTTATATTTCGGTTTAAACAATTTGAACAATACATTCATATTTTTATCATAATATTCTACGCAGATAGATGATTCGGGTGAACGTATAAATTTGAGCGTATACATAAAATATTGTTTTATTTGCAACAGGCCTAATTTCAGAAATGTAAATGTCAATTTTTAAATCATTGATAGTTTCGAATTTTGAAATTGCGTCACGTGCTTGAAACAATAAGGGTGCCTTTTGGGTAACATGATAGAAGGCCATTGTTATCGGTTGTTCCAAACATTCAAGGAAGGGCAGCAAGAAAGGAAAATATTGTCTAAAAGGCTGCGGATATTCGACTGATTGTAGTTGACAGTCACATTAGTACTTTCTTTCCCGAGAAAATAAGAAGAAGAACAAAATCTATAAACCTCAGGTTTTGTGGTGTACAGTAGTAAGGCCTTTTCTCCGTAAAAATGAGTTTAAAAATAAGGATAATGTGTGCTTTGATCCGGGAACACTTGGTTACACCATTGATGGTACAACACATCCACTATCCCTACGTGCTCCTTAATCATCGTACAGGAAGATTGGTGCAGCGTGGTAAACGTTCTGGCCCGCGCACGTTTCAAAATGATTGGCTTCGTCTCAATCAAATCCTGCTTCGCAATAATGCATCATGGCGATCTAATCGTTTCAAACACTATGGCTGCATCGGCTTTGCGCACGACATCGATTAGTCTACGGGGCGGTCGATTGCCGCCACGTGCCCGGTGCTCGGTGCTCGATGCTCGGTGAGTTAACGGTGACACACTCTAATTGGGCTATATCATTAGACGCACAATTTAGTAAATATGATAAAAATGTTTAAAATTCGGTACTTAAAATACTGGTGCTCGTTAGTAGACGTGTTAGGTCAAAATTACAAACTCTTTGCCTCTGTGTTAAAGTCATGCTAAATAATATAAAAACCGAAATAACGAGCAATAACGAACTACAAAAGTAAAAAGATAAAAAAGGGTTGATTTTAAATTAAATTTTATATATTTTTCCTGAAATATTCCTATGAAATAATACTTTACATGTGTAGCGCCGTGAGCAAGATGCAAGTGATTTTGAGGTAATTTCATGAACTTTGTTGAACTCACCGGAGCTAATTACTTACGTTATATACTCGGACATCATCATTGACCAATTTCCTACGTTTTTCTCGACCGTTCATTAGGCCTTTGACTTGCCAGAAGTTGTATCCTTAGTTAACTAATCCATGTGTGGGTTCCCAGAGTAACAGTTTGCATAATTATTGCTTCATCAAAGAAATCATCTTACAAAATCACTGGGAAGGAGGCTTGATGTAGCCTAGACGAGATTACTACGATTAGCTCTCAGTGTTTCCCTGGAAAGAACATAAAACTAACTAAGAGCTATATGGACAACTTCAACACGAGTGTCAGAAACATTAAGAATAAGGAGGCTTGAGTTCATAGGTCATTGCTGGAGAGGGAAAGATGAAACAACAATGCTTACTAACTACTCGTAGGTAGGTCTACTATACTGCAGTTTGTAAAATAATGCATTGTGCCAAACACAATTCACGTGACATGACGTCACAAAGCCGGCCCAAGTCGTTTTTGGACCTAACCGAAATCGTGGCTTCAGGCCATGAATCCGAAGCCAGTTTCGTTCGAGGCTTCAGAACGATTGCATCTCAAGAAGACGAAGAATAGGCGAAAGCCATCGTTTCGATAAATCCTTCCAGCCGAAATGTCCGTCCAGCACGGTTTCTGTCCGTCCAGTGTCTGTTCCAATCTAAAGCGCGCCCTCTATATATGCGTACAGAATAGGCGAACCGATTGCATCTGGCCACACATAGCTAAACATAGCGGATGCTATATACATAGTATTGATAGTTTGGTATAGTCCGAACGGATCAACAAAAATTGACAAACAACTTGCTAGACTTTAATATCTTATTATGTTATTTGCAGGTCAGAGTTGCCATATAATTAATGTTAGAATCCTTTCTGCGAATGTGTCTATTTATTGTAGGTGGTAGACTCTTTTACGTCGTTATGGAATAGCTTGCCCCGAACTACGACTTGGTTAGGTGAATGTGACGTGTATTAGTAGCCGAATGCATCAGTGTGCCAAATCAGAACACCGTATACAGGTAGAAAGGTACACCGGTTTACGTGCATTCTATTAACTGCAATGTGGTGTGATAGATATACTCGCAGAGGTTAGGATTAGTCCTAGTATCGATATCCGGACGCTGTGACAAAACAATAACAAGGCAAGAGAGCTCATGTAAGGAGATTATGTGATTTAACGTGATTGATGACCTGGGTGAATCTTACCTGCGTAGACACACATTAAACTGTCTTTACTGCGACAGGAACATAACCCCAGTATACCTAACCATTCGTGTTGAGTCCCCCCCCCCCCCTTTTTTTAACTTTAACATATGCAGCGTCACATAATACACGGTATAAATTTTACGCTCAGCGGCGCAAAAAAATAACCCGCACAAGTCCATCAGAATACAGAGAGCGTGACAGATTAGTCCCTTGTGTTTTGTTGCGGTCGATAATGGAAACACTTGCAAGTGGAACTATTCTTCACTTTGTTGCCTTCGCATTAATTCCCCCCCATAACCATCCTCGCTCAGTGCTATTTCTTGGTTCTCAATAAAAAATCGTCCTAGCAGCAGCGGCACTCTCCGTTCGTTACTCTCATGAGAGTTGTCATTGAGCACGCCGCCTTATTGACTTTCTCCCGGTACGCGAGACGTTAATAGTGTGCGAAATGAGGAAGCTAACTTATAATCTGGCAAAACACTGATTTTTATGTGAACATCACCCCGCAACTCGTGTGTCCAATTTTTATACGCGGTCGAGTGCCGGCCGGTACGGTTCCAGGAGCCGGAGTATAGCGGGGCGAGTCGGCGGAGTGTACGTGGCCGCGCCGAGACTATAGCGCCTGGCACACACGCACGCACACGTACCCGCGTGCGCGCACAGACCGCTATCACGCCGCGATATCCATTAACAAATTCCCAGCGGAACTGTGCCGGTCGGCCGGCCGGCCGACGGTCTGAGCGCAGCCGCTCCCGCGCTCTACCAGCCGGGAAATCAACTCTATTAATGATCATTATTCAAACATATTAGAATCCCTTCCCCCAACTTTAATTTTTAACGCGGCTGATAAATTAGTCGGTGTATTATACACTCGTGTTTGTTTTCTAGGATCTCTACATGGTTCGCGGTCAAATATTTAACGGGATCGTGGTGTTTCCGCTGACGGTTAACTGTTTACAAACGGCAAACCCGGATGCCCGGTTGGTTTGACGTGCTGTCCGACGGTCACTTTTATCGAATGCATGTTGTTCTCTCGTTGTGCTTCGTCGGCACATTTGTTTAAAATACTACAGGCCTGTAAGACCGGGTTGATTAAATCAGAAATGTACATAGATATTTCATATTTTCCAGCCAATAATTTCGTAGTCTTTATTAAAACGAACACCAGGAATAAAAACATAGATTGAGAGAAAGTAATAATTGTGTCACTTGACACGGCGTTAGACAATTAAGTGCACATTGTATTTCTTATACCAAACACCGAGACTAGATTTAAGAAAGACTCGGCAGAGAGCATATACTAACAAACAAAACACGAAACATGTTTGGATTCGAACAAACAATTGGCAATGTGCAGGCTCTCCTGTGGCAGATGAACCGTCGAAGCAGAGGGGAACAAATAAGCTTGTCCAAACATCTCGAGGCAAGTGGAACTCTTCTATACTATAGTAGTCCGTCCCCCCCACCACTAGTTGGAAGGGGAGACCCCCAGACGGGGCACGCAAACACGTCGATCGGGTGAGCTGCAAGTGTCGCCTACAGCGTGTACAGTCATCACTGTCCAAGCACCGGTGGTAAGGCAGTCTCCTGGTGTAGCGGGAGCGACAGCGGGTACCCGGGAGCGAGCTGCCACTGCAACTACAGCCCCTGCATCGGAAGGCCCCCGTCGGTCCTTCCGCCTCGGGCTCCCCGTTGCCAAATAACGACTCACAGACTTTCCACAAAGTTACCCAGCTATAGGCTCTCACCCCCTCACGCTGAACTTGTTTCCAATGTGTCGATTAGATTTGCTTATTCCTTTGACAGCTCGCGTTTGTTGGGGCGGCGTAATAATCAGCAGGAAAAACTGCGAGTTTCATATAGTGCACTGTGCTTTTTGGTTTCTTCGTTGTCACCGTGTCGATCTTTTTTAGTGTTCGCATTATTTTGAATTACAGACTTGGCATTTAACACGGAATATTCTCCGTTAGTTACTGCCATGTTATAGCACGAATCACATTAACTGACGTTGTACGGCCGTTGAGTGCGGTACCATTCGGCGCAGCTGGCGGTCATTCCTTCTTGTTGTTATTCTGGCCGGACGTCCTGGTCGAGGTGCAAACGTAGGACACCTTTTGGAGTTTGTTTTCTTTAGGGTCCTCGACGCATCACCCTCAGTGATTCCGTAATAGTTCGTTGTTTCGGGCCTGGGTTCCTGAGTGGAATGACCGGTCTCACCCAAGGATATCGCCCAATTGTTAATAGAAAACAGCGGTTAGGTCAAAGTATTCTGGCTTCCAGAAGTCGAAGTATGTACGTACACAAATTTATTTCATATTAAATGTTATTTTCCTCATAATCTGAGCAAAACAAGTTTTGCTCAAAATTCCCGTTCATGAGGAACAAAGTTATCAGAATTACCTAACATTTAGCGGTGTGCGTAATGACATACACTATTATGTCATAATCCTGAAATCTTAAAGATCTTTGTGTGGGATTGTGGTTTGTTGGGTAATCTACTACGCTGTAGTACAGGCCTTCCTGTGACCATTTTAATATTTTCTAAAAAATATATTTCTTTAGAAGTAAGACCTTGAGGCTTGAAACCTTTCCCATGGAAACAAAATACAACTATAGTTTGACGTTATACGTTTAACCCGACGTTACGCGGCTATTTTTGAGAAATTTATTTATATAATGATTTTACATTGTAGGAAATAACCTAATCAGCTTAATAATCCTTATCCGAATCTCAATCGCTTTATTGTCCTCACCAAAACATCATTAGTTCTCCTCATGCTTGTCACTAAGACCCTTGTCGTAAGTACAGTCTCCTTACTGCATACATCAACTAGATTGCATTTGTCTTGTTTTTCTATCACCATATTTTCCTATTTGCATTTTCGTGTGTATTTCAGTTGAAAACGAGATCCTATTGACCGCGGTCCGTGGACATATCTCAAGGTTTCCAGCCCTACGACCAGCCGTCGAGCGCGCCTCGCGGCGGTATACCAATAATCTCTTTGACGGTCGACGCCGAGAAATCCCCGGACTCTTCTCCTGTCGAAAAAGAACACCTTTTTTTATGGAGGGGAAGGCCTACGCGATCCGGCTTATATTTCCCCATCAACTCGTATGGCTCGGTACGATCATTACCACATAATATGACGACTTCTGACAGTAACTGGAGTAGTTATTATGTGTAGTTTGGACGGGGGTGTATCAGAATACACGTATACTACTTGATTATTTATTTAATTTACACCTTCTTTGGATCAATTCTTTATTAAAATATAATATTTATTCGGTATTCGTTTAAAAACAAATTAAACGTGTACTAGCGATTTATATCGAAATATATCGTGCTTACATCCCGTAGATTTTGCGTTATTACGAGGACACGTACAATTAGACAAAGAATCATGGGATGTACGTACAAAAACATCATGATAATTGGATTATGGAAATTGCGCCCAACAAACAATGTGCAATATTGTCTCCTAAGAATAATTTGAGCCTCATTTCCACTTTTATAGTGAGACATATAGTGTAATGAGACCTGGGTCTATTCCTAACCAATAGCCAGTTGTTCATTTTCTTTCAGTAGGCCTAATACTACGGGGGAAGGAGCGGGTAGCGCAGGCGGACCTTCACGCGAGGGTGCCAGCGTGGGGCATGTCAGTATTCTGTCCTTATACCGGATTTCGATACCGTTTTCTAGGGCTTACACCATAATAAGGGGGCATAAAAACCGTACGAGTATAATGTGTTTCTGCCTACAATACAGACCTCTACCCTCTATATAACAGTATCTGTTTAAGCCTATATGGAAATCATCCGATTTCCTTGTTAAAACGATTTTTTTGTAATTGAAAGAAATATTTCTACTGTATTTTCAATCATTTCGTTAAAGAATAATTTTGGTTTCTAAACATATAACGGTATTTAAACCGGATTTGTGGTTATTTCTTTTTCATGTACATTTGTCTTTTTTTATAGGTCTAGTCAGGCAACCATAAAAACACGCAGAAAATTTAACATTCAAGAACACATACATGTACCTAAATATTGTATCCAAAGTCAAAGTATAGTAAAAAAAATTATTTACAAAAATAAATTAGGCGAATGTTACCAAAAAACGGCACAATTTTGAAAAGCAAGGGATAACTATGCATAATAAATCAACGGCCATGGTCTGACGTGAACTTCCCTATTCACTTTCTTTTTTCCTCTCTTCTATCCTTTTTTGTGGGGGGGGGGGGTGTGCCCTCCCCATGCCACCCAGGATCCACCCCTGGAAAAGGGTTACACCCCCACCCCCGGTATAACGATTTGATCCCGGTCGCGTCCGTTCCATCATAATTTTCAACATATTGCTGAAAAAACAATTTTTGATCTCCGATTCAGTATAAAACGATCAATCAATGTGCTAATGTGTAAACACTGAAATTTTATTTATTTATATAACTGATTGTCATTATCACTCGGAAACAACAGCACTTCCGGATACCCCACCAAATTATCCGGAACAAACACTCGATTCGAGGGGCATCGGCCTATTATAACCCCAATCTCTACTTTACATAGAAAGTATCAAACCCATGCTAAACATACGATCCGTCCAAAAACTCAATTAACCTGCAATTTAACCCATACACATTCATTCCACGACTTTTTCCAAATCAATTCTCCATCTAACAATTACACGTACCATACACAACACAAAATATTATATAGACGGAAAAGAAAATCTATCACAGAAATTCAATTGTACTCCGTGACAATTACAACAGATTGAGAAAAACGGCTTTCTGCAAGCGACATTCACCAGCCGCCAAATATCCGTAAACAGCCTATTGAAAAGTCTAATTTGGTTGACAAGACCGAAAAATAGCCGTTTATTGTATACGCGCCAAAATAGACACCGCGTGAAATCCCAGAGGGCGTTGCCTTGTATCACCTTTGCGCGCGTTATTGTTTGAATAGCCTGGTTTTGATCGAAAAGGGCAGACGGAAAAGAGGGTCATGTTTTGTTGGACTTTATAGCACCTAATTCGGGATTCCTGGAGCCCAAATCGTAGCCGCAGGAGTACTTCTTAATTATTTAACGGTGGCGGTGGGGTTGTTTCGTTATTTTGTACAATAACGGTTATAAATATTTAAGAGAGAGAGAGTGTGGTCGGGTGGTATAAAGTCAAGGTCTCGGCGTATCGAGTGGAGTCTTGCATTATATATGGCACCGTGTAGACAGAATTGGGAAAATGATACACAAGTGACGCCAAACACCTCCCCGCCCTCACCACAGATCCCTCGCCAGGGTAAAATATGAACATGTTTCACAAACAATAATTATAACCACGCTCCTTGATTTGTGTTGGTAGTTTACGTGTATATTATTACACAATGACACTCCCAATGACACTTCTATTACCGGAAACATTGATCAATGGAAACAAACTCACTTTAGGTGGCGCCCCGGTTTGTATTATTGAACGAATACAATCCCGAGGACAAAACCACGCGCTTACAAACATGGCTGAATTCAGTCTATACGTTTGCAGCCAAATAATGGACCAGTCGCTTAGAGTTATTACGTCCATCAGATTTGACCTTCGTTTTTATTGGTTTATTTTGTGCACCATCTGGCTATTACGATTCCTGCTTTTTGTGTCTAACTACCCCCCCCCCCTCCCCTCCCGCCGCCACCGCCTGTTGTCTCCCCTCCCACCCCGCCCCTCTAAAACTAAGTCGAGCTATACAAAATGAAGTAATTTCTGTTACGGATTTGCAGATTACCACAAGCGTTTACAATAAGAGGTGTTTTATTTGAAAGTCTAATTCTAACGATTCCAACAACAGCAACAACAATAATTCGATTTTGAACTGTTGGTGGCATAATTCGAACTGATCATATTTGTGTGTTTTTTTTTTCGCTTGAGTGCAGTTTGGGGACGTACGCCGTCGAAAATAAAATGACAGGGTTTCGATTATCATGATAATATTTTACGCTCATGTGACTCTTAATGTGAAATAATCTCCGTTCTTGCGCACTAAGTGAAACCTTTCTCGGGCCTCGGTCCCACGTTCATTGTAACCCACAGCGGATGTGGGAGCGGAATATCTGGGTACAAATTATATTATTAAGTTTCTAAATCTTTGACATCGCTGGATATCATCACGAGTACCTTGCCGTTAACCCGAACATCTTGTTGTGGCACGGTACGTGTTGTGTGGACAATATTGGGCTTCGTTTCACTCTTATTTCCCCGTACTCTGTCCGACGGTACGTGAGACCAGAAGAGAAGTCGTGAGGCGAACAACCAGAGTATCAGGGCCGACTTTCAGTAAAGCGCCTGGTCGACGCTAAATTACCATGGAATGTTACGCGTGTGGCACTATGAGTAAAAGTGAATTTATGTTGATTTTATGTAGTGTGTCAGTGCGTGTATTTGCAAAACCGTTCATGTACGCAACATGTTTGAGTCATACCAGCTCGAAGGTGTGTATACGCTATGGGATTTCGAGACTCAAAATGCAGGACACGCCTAATATTTGTTAGGCGTGGTTAAATTTCTTTGTTCTACACTTTTGCTAAAATGAAATTGTCAACTGCTACCATATTTTAAGAGGGTTAAGCTTGGGGAGTCCGTGGTGTTGTTTCCCCTTCACCACTGGAAGACCCGGGTTCGAACCCGGGGGTTGACACGTCGGTCCCTCCCTGACTTCGTGGGTTTTCCCCCTGACTTCGTGGTTTTTCTCCAACCATTCCAGCCCGTGAAACAGTGTTGTCCTCGGAAATGTATTTTGTCCTTACAAAATAAATTGTATAGGTAGATACATGGCAAATCTGTATTCTGTAACAAAATATAGACAGGATAGGATAGGGCGCCAAGTGCAATTTTGTTTTCGAATTAGCCCTTTCGCAGTATACCGGACACGATAGGATGGCGCTGTTCCGATTGGTTAAGATTCAAAAGACTATATCCAATGGGAACAGCGCCATCATATTGTGTCCGCGAAAAGGTTAATTAAATAGTTGCCATAAAACTAAGCGATTTCGTTAACCACGGGTTGTTTTAGTAACAAAATGAAATTTGTTTTGTTATAATTTTTCTGTCGACGGTGGAGGTCTTTGTTAGAAATTAAAATTGCCTTCGAAATAAATTTATCAATATATATATTTTTTTTTACCCAAAATGTTTAAGAACATTTTTGTTATGTTTTGGGGGTTTACAAAAAAAATGGTATGAATTAGTTACAACATTTTGTTTGTAAACGAAAAGTTACAAAATTGATGTAGTCCACGATTATTTTATTGTATCAAAGTACCAAAATAAGCAGGTGAACATTTTGGTGTTCAACCCGCTCTCGCTAAACGGTGGAAACGTGTACACAATGATATTTGTTTATTGTCAAAGTATGAAATACAGGTATTACATGTACTGTGGTTCAGTAGAAGGTTCTATGGTAACAAAAGGGGCACCCGCCGTGTACCAGTCAGTATCATTTGGCCGTTTGTTGAGTGGCAAGCCGGCCTGGGGCTCAACGACGCGACGGGCACTAACATCGCCGTCGTCTGCCAAGCCCAATCTTGGTATGACTCGGCCCCACGGATATCTAGAATTTCAACGCCGGCTTCCACGGAGTTAAAAAACAAGAAATCTTCGTTTCAACCGAGTCAGTATGTAAGCGCACGTGTACATTATGTATACATCACGTATTTTGTGATAAACGAGTGTTAGAAATGACATCACAGGCAAATATCGCATCGGCCGCGCGTGAACAGAATCGGAGGTGTAGGAGATTGCAAACAATCGTATTTTCCCAGTTAAAAACCGAAAGTCGAAAAATGTGTTCACTGTTATGGGGGATATAGGCCTATAAGCTGTCAAGCGCTCTTGAAAACTTACATTTACCGCCATTTCCCTCACCATTTAAATTTCAGTTTCACCAAATAACAACTGTACCTTGTTTTTACTCTCACGGTGAATTCAAATAGTACCGGTATACTTACAGTCAGTGAATTCGACTGCAGTGGTATTAATCGGCAAGGAACTCGTTTTGGATTCTACAGATAATGGCAGCCCGGCCAGTATGCGATCAGCGAATCCTGCTGGGATTCTTGTCAATTATCAATACACTATGCATGCACATTTAGTATAACCGATA
Source organism: Pteraster tesselatus (assembly GCA_032273685.1). NCBI lineage: Eukaryota > Metazoa > Echinodermata > Asteroidea > Velatida > Pterasteridae > Pteraster > Pteraster tesselatus. The sequence goes on from JAVCKS010008637.1 coordinate 22,180, forward strand.
TCGAGGTGTTACCGTATATATTGAACACCTTGATAAAATATGTTAAAACTTTTGTCGCTTTGTGCATTTTGTCCTAATTTATCAGCAAACTTAAAATAAACCCAATAAGTCCACAAGGAATTACGCAAAACTCCAAAACATTTTTGATCTCTTTATGATCTTCAAT
>JAVCKS010008638.1:0-10860 GCA_032273685.1 Pteraster tesselatus
CAAGCACAGCTGGGGGTTGAGTATAATGGCTTCCTGCTCTCAGATATTCAATTGTTCTCTCCACATACATTTTGGAGGGAGGAGAAAAATAGTGGGTAAATACTGTTACGGGTAAACCTGTTTGGAAAGTATTTGAGTGTACATGTACAGTACTTGTGAATAAATAAGCTCTCAAATTTTCTTTGAGGATTTATTTTAATGATAGCCATGAGAATTGATCTGTATGAGTAGTCCCAAGTTATCACTTTACACGTGTATGGAAGCTTAACTTTCCAAATTCTACAAACATGTACAAGTACAAATACAAGTACACAATTTACGTATCCCATTAACATGTATACGATATACATGTACACGTAAAGTGCAGTGGGAAAAACTACATGTACGGTATCTGAAAGATTACCGGTAACATATTCTTATACGACATGACAATTACATGTGCAAAAATAACAGCATTTTGATACATACATGTACAGTGTATACATGTACATGTACATTTGTACTGCTGCTACAGTTAAACAAAAGTACATGTACACTGTACCAAGGCTTTTCACTCAGAATTGAAAATATTGTTTAACTCTCTATACATGTATGGACGTGTACGGTGTACATGTGTGATGCATTCCAATAATATAATGTCAGACTACTTATGTCTAAATAAGCAAACCCCCACCTGACCCCCACCACACTCCCACCCCCCTCCCCTCCCTCTATGCCACAACCTCCGTTGGTCGGATTTATTTAATTTCCTGTCTCGTGAACAACCCATGCCGACAACGACGGTTAATTTGCTGATGGACCTGAGCTCTGACGTAAATCCCTTCTTGCTCTTAGCACAGCTTCTAAATATGTACTTGCATTCGTCCTATACACAGCAAAGGCTACACTGGACATACCCCTAGAGCATGTTCGGGTAATTATAGCGAGCATGTACAGAGCGGTTTATTGCTTGAATGTACGTGTGTGGGGGTGTAATATTATACAGCAGAGGCGGAAGTATATAGTGTTACCACAGTATTGGGCAAAAAGAATGTCAAACTACAGCATAAGTGCACAGTGAAATAGAGTACATAATGGAGGATTTGCATACTGTACGATTGTGTGTGTCTGTGGGTGCGTGTACATGTACTCATAGATCTATACGTACATTGTACATATACATGTACATCTATGTACAGCAGAGACAGGCTCAAGACATGTAAAAATACAATGATACATAACGTGTACATGTTACAAATCCTATACTGTACATGTACATGTACACGTATGTAAATCCGTAAGGCAAATTGAATGATTTCAAAAGGTTTGTCGTGATTTTGAAATTGAACAGCAAAAGGAATGTACATGTACTCTGATTCAAATTGGGGACAATTCCAAAGAATTGATGGACAATGCCACTGGGCCAACACTCTAGGCGAATTAGTGTGGTTTGAAGCCAAATCATAACTCAAGCTGGACATCTTCAGCTACATTGTACACATGTACACTGTACACGTATGTATAGTCGACTCCGGTTATAATGAGAACGTCGCGACTACCGTATTTTTCTCGTTATATCTGAACCTAACAGTATGTGAAAACACTAAAAGTAGTATTGCATACATTATTTTATTATGTACATGTACGTACGTGTTCAACATTTGATGAATAAAAATAAAACATTGAGGAATAAGTCAAGGAATATATGACTGAGCCACTCCCACCACAATTTGAACACAATGAGAGGCAACGCAAATGAGTACATTGTGTAGACTAGAGGCACCACAGTCAGGACCAGACACATCAGGGTTTTTATTCCCCACAACAACTATTCTTCTAAAAACAAGACTTTGACAACTTGAGAAAATACCCAAACCTTATCTGCATTATAAATAAAATGGGCCCGGCACAATAATGAAACATGTGTACATTGTACTTGCGTTCGTAAGTCGTTTGTCATTGTTGTAAAACTACATGTACATGTACATGTACATGTACAAATCAAACAGCCAATAAGAATGTTGTTTACGTGGTAGTGGCAGAGACCGATAGCCAATAGGAAAATTCGTTACTATGCAGAATAATATACACTGTACTGTACATTGTACCAGCAGCCTGTCTTTTGATTGGCTGTTTGTAACTTCGCCTCAGCTGCTCTTTGGGTGTGCCATATTGTGTGGCGTGTGGAATGTACGTTTGGATTCATTTTAGTGGTTGTACAGACTTAGCAAATTGCGTGAATATATCGTATTAGACCACAGCCGACTTTCGTTTTCATGTAATCGGTGTCCCGAATACATTCGTTTGGCCCCAGGCTAGCAGTCCACCGGTATAATTTCGACCCGGTTCAGTTTGTGTTACACTGCGCGTGCTTATTTTCAATTAGATAACATGAATTTCGGCAGAGCCCAGTCGGCAAGGTACTGATGTACAGTGTACATGTAGGTTATTTGTACGTCTCATGACAAAATGACGAATTGTCAAAAAATCTAACTGGTTTGGCTAGTAAACCGAACCGATCCGGTAAACCGGAAACCTACCCAACCTTAATACATGTATACATGTGCATTCACAAAATATTTTGAACTCATGAGCTGTTTTTTTTAACCGGTAATACTGTTTGGAGTGTGATGTTTGAAGCACCAGTTTACTGTGAAAACAGTCAAATGTTTTGGACAGCACATTTGAACTAGAAATTCCTACTGCTTGCCAAAATTGTGAAGGAGAGGTACATGTAGGCCACCCTGCTCCCCCCGCCCCCACATCCTAGTGCAGTTAAGGTTAAGGTACAGGTACATGTAAGGCATATATCGAAACATGTACATGTACTACACTGATAAAGTGTTGCCCATCTTTAAAACACTATATTTACACAGTACATTGTTGACAAATGACCACGGATTCATTGTAATGTTTAAAAACAAAAGCATCTTGCATGTGTGGATCAGTTTAAGTCAATAAGCCACGTTGGAAGTAGGAAACTGTACACCATCAGGAAGGAAGTTGCAAACATCCTCTCCAGCGATGGAATGTCACAACATGATATAAAAATAGATATTAAAGTTACAAACAATATTTCCCTCGCCAAATTTTCCAGTTTTGGGTACATGTACATGTACTGTATGTACATTCATGCACTATAATATACATGTACAGTACTATAGGCATATATTTGGGATGAAAATTTTAGTACAACAATTGTTATGTTAAAGATGCGCTGTCTACTTTCACTGACAAAAATGTTGAATTGATAATTTGGTAGGTTTGAAATGTTATTAACTATAAAATGTTATATTGTGACATGAGAAAATCCAACCATGGAAATACGTGTACATGTAGTTACAATGTATTTTCTTTTCGAGTACATGTATATGTAACCAAGATGACCACTTGATGATAACTGCATTAGAGTATTTTCAATAGTGAAAATTATAGATACATGTAGGCCTACTGCACATGTATACGATAATGTATCACTTCTGTACATGTATACAGTACCTGTACAGTACAGTACATGCATTGTACAATATGTACATATACACGTGCATTTAGGTTGTGGCACACTACATGTACATTGTACATTGTATACATTTATCAATTTCCCGCACCATCCGAATTACTAGGTCTCGATTATCTTTTATGGCAAATTATCATAGTTACATGTATTTCTTAATACACCCTCAAGTCTAGCATTACATACAAGCAATGCATAATGCACTTGTATTATGAATCCTTGGTGTGCTACCGTTCTGTACCTTTTAGTTGATCACACTTACAGGTACTGTACAAAAGATCACATCATCAATCAAACACAATCAAATAATATCACTCACTGTACACACAAAAAGTGACTCGGCAATTCGGCATAAAAACTTATTTCCTGTCTTTTCAAATCCATTCGATGCATTGAATCACTGATTTCCACACCACCAGACCAGCAACTTTTTCAACAAAGATCAAAAGAGGAAGCCAGTCAAGGTAATAACAAAATGTGTGTGGGCACAGACAAAACAAGACCTTCATTTTCAGATAACCTAATGACACTGTACAATAATAGGTGTATTTTCTGTTCATGCGTGGCTCATAGGTTTTTTTGTTAAACAAATTGAGAAGGCTTTCAGTGTTTAATAGTTACATGTACCATGTTCTTTCATGGTTTCCAGTGTTGTTCAAATTGTGACACTCACTCCAAACAAATATTAATTTAGGTTTCTTGGAAAGTCCTATAGTACATTGCTTTAGTAATTGATGAAGGGTAAACTGATATTGTTCAGGTACTACATGTACACATATGTAGAAGCCTATAGTATTAGTCATACAAAACATGTTTCTCAGCCGCCCTAATTACTAAGCAAGATCATACAGTATGTACATACATGTAGTGTATGTTGAAAGCAAGTTCTGAAGAAAAATGTGTGCAAAACTTGACATTTCATCTCCAACAAGTTCATTTCATTTCATTTCATTTTTTCATTTGAACTACGCGAACACGTACGTACCGGTACATACATGTACGTACCGGTACATACATGTACATACAGTAAGCATTTCAATTTGAACTATGTAATTGCAAGGCATGGCTTTACATACATTGTACATTGACATACATTGTACATTTATTTACAGTAATTTACACTGCAACATACATGTATGTGTACATGACAACATGAATGTGGTACATGTATATAAATTTCAGTATAAATGAAACAGAAAATTCTACCATTGAGTCAACCACAGTCAAGTTTTTACATACATGTACAATGTACCTGTATTGAGTATTTACCAAGGCATGGCTGGACACTGAAGATGAGCCTTGCCTTGACTGGGCCCCTCTGTAGATTGTACGTACACATACATGTACATGTAGCAGACTATACACATGTACATTGTACATACACATGTACATGTACTACACTTACAAAAATTACATGTATTGTAGGCTGTACATGTACATGTACATGAATGCCTTGCTTGAGGCATGTGCACATGGATGCAGATGCAGGTACATGTGCCTGTACATGTATGTACGTGTATGTACGTATATATTGCGTATCCTGTGCAGTGTACATGTAAGTATTGTTCATGCCACGATAATATTGAATATTGCGATGCATATTGCGATATTGCGATGCTTTTTTTCTGACGATAAAAATAGTTAATTTTCTGCAAATTGTGATGATAAAACAATTGGCCTACATGTATGTGAAGTATACATGTATCAGCCTGTATGATAGTTAACTGTAAATAGCGCCCCCTCTGTTCAGCACTTCCCACCTTCTAGGATTTAGAACACTGTAAATCACATTCACAAGCACACGTACATGTAAAACTGGTAAGCAGCACGCTTGGGCGTGTAAACACATTCGCAGTTCGCATCTTTTACACATGTTGAGAGGAAGAATAAATACATTTTGATAATAATTGATATCGCGACCTACTTGTACAAGTATCATTGATGATACGTGTACATGTACATGTACAAGGATGCAAACAATAGCTATCACCTAAGCTAGCAATAACTTGACCTGCCTACTATGGTACTTGTACGTAAGCCGGTATGTACATGTACACGTACTAGCATACATGTACATAAATGCGTACATGCACTACATGTAGAGGTATAAAATAATGTGAGGCTGACAGCGAGACTGGTTACAAGTACATTTTTTATCTCTAACTATTTGGATATTGGAACAGATGGTTTAACGTTTAATAGAAACAGGAGTCAATGTCATCATCATCAGTCTCTCAATGAATTCTCACTAGTAAAGATGATGATGATGATGAAGATGATGATGATGGTTAGAGGTGCTACGCTTAGACCACCACAATTTCACCACAGTCCCTATACAATTTCTTTCACTTTGTGGAATACTTGTTGTGAATAGCACCATTTGGTAAACTCATTTTGTGGGGGGAAGGAGGGTAATGTTTGAGGGGGTTCTTGGGTATTGCAAGTTCATGAAAGATTTAATTGGAAATCCTGAGTAAGGGGAAAACGGGCTTGCAGTACGGTACATGTTATACTCATACAAGATATAACAGAATAACAAGTAATTTATGTTTATACAAATTATATACTGTACAGGAAAATTATGTACACATGTGAATGTACAGAACATAAGGTGTGTGTACATGTACAACTATACATTTAAACTGCTGAGAATTTAAATGTAGAAAAGATGCAGAAATTAGCTACAAAAAGAAATTAAATCGTCAAATTATAACTAAATGATTTTGCAGTGTTTTCTTCGAGTAAATTCCATTAGAGTGTGTACGAATGAACAAACAATAAACAAATGAGAAAACAAACAAAATGAACAAAACAACAAACAAAGTGAACAAACAAACAAACAAAATTGAACAAACCAGCCGTTGATATTTACCTATGAACTCAATTGCCTCCGGAAAGAACTGAGCCAGATTCTGACTCCAATGATCCGGGACGGGAATCTGCATGTACTTCAGCCCGTCGCTTTCAAAACAGTTTGGTATATTGGGCGTGACATTGAGGATGCACTTAATGCCCAGCTTAGAGAGTAAGTCCAGGTTCTCAGAGTCCTGCTTGGAGCCGAGGAAGAGGTAGGGTAGTATCTCCACTGGGTAGCGGTTGTCGAGTGGCGTCTGGGAGCTCACCGTCTGACTACAGGTGTGGATTTTGAGCTTGTCAAAGCCAATATCTTGGATACTGTCCGAGTCAGAGTCACTGTTTTCTTCTTGTTGGATGGCACAAAGTGGGGAATAGAGTTCGTTGAATCTGTTGAAGCCTCCTAGTACATGTATTTGAAATGGATAATGAAAAACGAAATGAGCGTAACATTGCAAAAGTAATATTTTAAGAGAAACAGAGAAATCAATTTGTCACAAATCTGTCAAATTTTCTGTTTTTATAGGGTCTGGTACATACATGTATACCATAGGCAGAGGAAACTATGGTTTTAGAGTACAGCACCAGAAGAAACTATGAGAACTCCAGTCAGGTAGACTGGACCGAAAACCCAATTCACATGTTGGCACAATAATCTGCAAAGCTCATGTTAAAAGTGAGGAAAATACAATTGAACTCCAAGTAGATGTATACATGTACATGTGTATGTACATTAACATCCAGATTTCCTTAATTCTAATGGGATTGTTTTTTTTTTTTAATTTCAGGGTACCGTATTATGAAAAAAGATACTTTTACAGAAAAAATGTATTCCCTTGCCTTGTATTATTGGGTGAAGTACTTTGTATTAAGGTAAACTTTGTTGTCAAGATTGCAAAATTTATAAAATACTTATTCCACGCAAACATGCAAAAAAATCACAGCATTTAATTCACCCATAAAAGCACATTATATATTTTTATGTGTAAGCAGTTTCAGAAGGTTAAATATACAAACTGTTTTAGTCTCAACTCTCATAAACAAGGCTAAAGTCTAAAGATTCTATTTGCCCATTTGATAAGTGAGTTCCGGTTGGTTAGTTGGTCGGTTGCTGGTTAATTGTATCACTGGCCTCTTCAGATTCACGCAGCAACATGCAAGCCATGTAACAAATATATTGAGTTTATTCATTCAACAGTGCAGAAATTCTGAACCTGACAAGAATTAAATACCCATACACAAAGACATGAAAGGAAAATAAATCTTACATGTTACATGTAGTTCACGTTACTTAAATGCTCTGGTACTTCAATAGAACTCCTTAAACATCTGATTTTGTTTTTATCATAAATCCTATTTGTCTATCTCTGCTCCAATAGCTACATGTATTGTAAGCTTTGTATTTATTTTATGGTTAAAAAAGTCGCTATACAAATTTGAATTCAGCATTATGTCTTTACGGTACTTTGAATATCAAATCAGAAATAATGAATATTTGTTAAAACAATTTAATTTATTGATTGGGTTTGAGGTAAAGTACCACAGAGATTATTTACTGAATAGCACACACAGAAGAGTCAATTTAAACAATGTATTAAATGAAATTATCAACACAAATTGACATTAACAAAGGAGAAACGTTTTTTCCCCCTACCCTCAATGTTTCCGCAGGTCATGTTGAAAGATCAATAAAATAATCCTCCGCAGCACTCATCAGTCAATGATAAATAAATCTCAACAATTTACACTGCTCCCACGCAAACTTCCTGTAAATAACTGCATCATACGTGTACCAGTACTTAAAAGACCTTTGGTTTCTTTCACTTTACCTAGAGATACTACGTGTACGTCAGTTTCTGTTTGAAAAGGCAAGTTCACACGATCGTAATATGACTAATTTACCACTTACCATCTGGAGTAAGTTTGCACTGTGCATTACAGTAAAGTGCTGCTGTTAATGGTACATGTACATGTAATATCTTTAATAACAATTGAATTAGTAAATAAATTATTAGTTGTGTAACTAAAGTAAAATACAAACACATGTACCGGTGTTACTATTTAATTAAACATGTAGGGTACCGGTACCATGGTAAGAACCCAACTCCTTAATCATGTCTGTCCGTACTATACATACATGTACGTGCATGTTGTACATGTACATGTACATGTACCTTTAAAATTATCACCAATTTAATCCCAGTGGATTTGCTGAAGGGCAAGTCTAAATTAAAACTTTCCTGATTATTATTGTAGACAGATAGTCATGGAACAATTTTGGTACATGTACATATAACTGGCCAACATGAAAGAATGAAACCCCATCATGCAAGATAAATTATTTGTAAATTATCTGTAAGTTCATCATCATCTAGAATTAATTGTGAGAAAGAAATCCCTTCGAAGCCGATGATACAAATGAATTTTTGGTAGCTAACTAATTGTGAATAACTGATCTAACTTTTCACCTAAATTTAAGCACCACAAATTAGTCAGTGCAACAATTCAATACCTAACTGTTATGATGTACATTATTGCTCTAAACCTTGTTGGCACTATATTCTGTGTTGACAAAAGCCCCTTTAAGCAACAGGATTATTAGGACCATACTAGCTGGAGTCTCTCTACGGGGCTTCACCTTCCCCAAGCCAGGAATGGAATTTATGAGCTAGTGTCACATTACAGTGAGGCAGGAAATGGTTGACAGCTGATTCCCTAAATTTGACATAACTTGCCAACACAGCTCCAGTCTGAACTGTTGTGGATATAATGCACATTCCGACCGATCCATAGACAAGAGATTGGGGCGCAAATTTTGAATGAAAAAAAAAGCAATAACCTGCTGTGTTTTGTTTTTTTTTTTGTTTTTTTTCACAGAATGGCTTGCTGTGTGATGTGTACTGGTGTAAAAGTTAATAGTAATAGACAATTTCAATAAACAAAATCTTTAGGTCAATTTGGTTTTTAATTAATGAACATTAAAATTACAAAATGGTGAATTTAAGTGCAATTTATTCAAACCAGAAAAACATTTACGCTAAATATGAGTAAGTTCATGCATGGTTACATCCCAAAAAAAGGCACTCTTTATATACAGACCCATCTTGGAATAACTATCGTATACTAAACTATCTTTGTGCACCCCATTGAGTTTGTAATGTACCACAAAATGAATTTGCGAGATTCGATTCTATTTTCCATTTGTTTTAAAAACACTGCAACTTAGTAGAGATGTCAACATAAATTTCAAACTCCTTCATTTTACATGCAACTTTGCCAAATAATAGCGGGACAAATCTAAAGCTATAGGAAAAATTTAACAAATCCAGTAACTGGTTGAATTGATACAGATTTCTAAATATTAAATTTAGTAGACCTTCCAAGAAATGTAGAGATGTGTGAAATGTAAAGTGCTCCTGAGTTAAGCTTTGTGCATTTATGGCTTTAGAGATCTGACACATTAAAATAACGCAAAGCACTGAGAATCACATCGTTATCATGTTTTACTCATGGTGCCACACTGTAGACATAGAAAATCGTTAATAAATACACTCGTGAATTACGATCTCATGAATGATTTTTATTTACTAAGTAGTACTACTACTACTACTACTACAGCATAGTACTACTAGTACTTAGGGCCTATCATGAGGATTCCTAAATTTCAACCGTTATCTACATTTTCCACAAATAGTTATGGAAGCAGTGTATTATTAAATAAGACTAAGCATGCCTACAAAAAGTACAAGTACAATTACAAATGTGAAGTCTACAGTTCATGTTTAGCCAATTTTATTTAACAAAATAAAAAGTTTTGTATTTTGCATTTTTGGCCCATGTAACTAGTCTATGATATCGCCTACCTTGTAAATATGTAGCATTACAACCCTCGGCCAAAAGTTTCTTCAAAAGTAATACAAACGGCGTGTCTGAATTAGCATTAACGTCTGTCGAGTTGGCATCGTAAAGAACCACGGGAATAGACCTTGCTTTTCTGGCATAAATGTCCTTTCCTTCCTCGCCTTGAATGAGACATTTGAAGGCAACTGTTCCCCGCTCTAGCCGCCTCAGGAGTATCCCCGGCATGGATAGGTTCAGGGCGCCTTCGATGTGCGACCGAACGTAACACGAGTTTGGACGGTAGTCCATTAGCAAGACTTCGTTGCCGTCGAGAATTTGCTGTCGAAGGCATTCCGGACTCGTTGCCCTTAATGCCAGTGCCATCATGTTCCGAAAGAAAACGTCAGATTTTTCAGGCATAATGGGAGGGGGAATTAGAGGGTTGACACGGACGTCGTCGTGCCGAAATGACTGTACTTGTTGTTGCGCAGGCCACCTCAAACTTCTTTTTGCACATGGATTTATACTGTATGCAACTGGCTGGCGGCAGCGTGTACGTGTAAACGTATACGAATCGTCGTCTTAACTTATGTACTGTACGTACGTGTACACTTCGTCGCACGTACTGCGTACAGTACGTATGCGTACTGCTTTTACTACATGTAAATGTACGT
>JAVCKS010008649.1:6286-16960 GCA_032273685.1 Pteraster tesselatus
TATCATTAAGTTGCAGCCGAAATAACAGTACAAAAATATTGTAGGGTACTCCATTTTGTAATCGGAGGTAAATAACCAAGGGATATGTCTCAATAAGAATTATGAAATGAACACAAAAAGTAATTCACCTTATTATGTTACGAGGACTATTTCATTATGATTGACCCGGTATATCATCAATGCTATTATTATCGGCGGGGGGACTGGCGGGGTTATTGCCCCCACCTTTTCCACTGGCTGGGCTCGCCTCCCCACTACCTCGGCAGGGCCAATTATACTCCACGGCCCGGCGATGTGGGAGTGGATCCGCCGCCGACTGCCACCCGCCGGTGCAAGCTATATTGACCTGTTTGTAATGTCTTATGCATGCAGAGCGAAACGAAGAACACGAAGGAATCCTAGTGTCATTGTCTCGCATACTTGACTGCGTTGACAATTCCTGTAATGAGTCAATCCTGTCACTGTTATGTGACTGTTCTGCGTTGTAATTGTGACTATGAATGCCTATAATTATGCCTATTATACATGAACATACAGTTATCTTGGGTTAAGATATTGCTCATTCCGTGAAAAGGTGCATCACATGTTGTGTTCAGCATAGCAATGGGCTCAATATAAAGGTATTGCATATCCTACTACGAGAGTTCGCATTGGAGCAAAATACATTAACAATAAAATTAATATATTCAAACAACACACCAGTATAAAATCATTCACACAGGTTAAGAGAGTATATAGGCCTATTAGATAAACAGTGGGCTCCAATACAGAGCGCAATATGAGGGTGATTGTTACGCATACTTTGAACAATTGCAGGATAAGTCGTACGCTATAGATTAACAGTGCTAATTCCAAACGCAGCGGTATATAAATATGATAGAACAGACGCACACGATTCTTAAATAAACAGCACACACGCAGACAACACGCGTCCGGTTTGTGCTTAGAATGATATCATCGATATAATGTGATTATTATAATTATAGGGAATATAAGGTGTTATCAAACTGGCAGGGTTTAAAATAAACTGGAAGTTCTTTCGTTTGACAAGCTCACATTGCAATGCACCATCGTACTTATATGACAATATATTTCTTTCTCTGGTGGTTTTACAGTCACAGCCCCCCGCGGGTTTCTGGTGCATGCTCAGTAGTGGCTGGCCTTCCAGCCGTGCTTCTGCCGATCGCAAGTGAGAATCTTTTTGAACGCAATCTTGAAATCTCGATTGGCGAATGCGTAGCACATGGGATTGCATGCACTGTTGATATAACACAAGAAGTAACTCAACTCGTACAGGTACATATTGACGCAGTCGGGACAGAATCCCTTAACGATTACTAGAACGCTGTACGGTGTCCAGCACAGGATGAAAATACCCAGAATAGCACTCAGCGTCCGTACCGCCTTGGCCTCTTTCAAGCTGATCAGTGCGGCCGATAGGGTCTTTCCTATCGTGTGGTCCTTACTGTTCGGGCTGGCCTTGACCGTGGACCTATTGGAAGCCTCGTTCGTGTTCCGCTCGCTCTCGGAATAGTCGTCGGTCTCGGACGGCAGTGTGACCCTTCTCCGCTCGTGGTCCACCTGACGGCAGCCGTTCTTATCGGCGTGGTGCTTGGAGCTCGTGGCCCGCTCGCAGACGTCGTTGTCCACCTCCTGATGGGCGGGTAACGACGGATCTCTGGTCGGGAATGAGACGGCCTGCTCGTCCTCGGAATCTAGGATGACTCCCGTCGAGAACTTCCGATCGTGGTTGTTATTATGCGAGGATTCGGTCGGCTCCACGTGATGCCGGACACTCAGTCTGCCGATAATCCGGGCCTCTTGCTTTACCAGTTTCCTGGTAAGGAGGTAAATGCGCATGTACAAAATCAGGATGACAAGAAGGGGTAGCCAGTAGATGACTATGATCGAACCGGCCGTGAAGATTGGGTCCTTGATGAATTGAACCTCGCACTCCCCTTCGGCCACGGTGCGATTTCCCTCGAAGAACTGCCAACCGATGATTGGCACGCCGAACAGCAATATAGTCATACACCAACTGGCTAAAATGAGAAAGAGCACTAGTCTTCGGGTCATGTCCGTTCGATAGGTCATCGGATGCGAGAGGCACCGATATCGATCCACGCTGATCAATAAGATTCCCAGGACGGATGCACCGCAGCATAGATAGTCCAGAAATAGCCATATGTCGCACACGATCGGACCTAACGGCCAGCGGTCGAGCAAAAGATACATAGTGTACAATGGCATGGAGAAGGCGCCGATTATGACATCGGCGGATGCCATGCTGATGATGAAGTAGTTACCGAGACAGCGTAGTCGTCTCTCGCGACAGAACGCCACAATGACAAGAGCGTTACCCAGCAGCGTGAACAGACTAGCTATCCCAGACAGCACGGACATACAGACTATCTTGACTGTATCCATGTGGCAGCTCGCCCCAGTGCAATTGTTGCTGACATCCATCGTACCCGCCGCGCAATGTCGTTCCTGTATTTAGGTTATCGTTATTGATATTTAAACAGGTTTAATTAATTATTCCACCTATTTATGTGACTTCAAAATATCAGTCAATTAAATTGTTATCGATGAACTTATCTTAGTTTTATCCCAGCACCAATTCACTTTCAGAGTACTGGATGGCTGCGCTTTTGGGGTTAATGTAGCATTAACAACTAGCATGTCACATTAGTGATTGCAATGAGCTCGCTGTGTCTGAGCAGGTTTTTCTTTTAACCTTGAGACTTCGCGGGATAAAAACTCAACAATCGTCGCCAATGTTCGTCGATACTAGCGACGTGACTTCCGTCCTCGGGAATGTCAACCTCGCAATGTGTTCTCGTTCTTTATTGAGTAATAAGACTCTTATTCGTCACACGAAGATGCGTTCGTCACACGAAGACGACTCCAGCTAGTTGCTCGAGCAACATCTCAGGGAGAACATAGTCTTGCAGGATGGACGGTGATCCAGTGGTGGTTGCGATGAACATCGATCAAACATGTCGCCTGTAAAATTAAACACATAGACATAGTCAAACAGACATACATGTACATGTACATATTATATGCGAGAACAAATAGACAAGTGAACACATACACGCGTTGGGACGTGTTGCCTCTTACGTTAAGCATCATATTACACGTATATTGAACGCGTCGACTGTCAGTGCAATTTGCTCGGGAACCAAGGACTTTTACACTGCTGAGGCATACAGGGGACCAGGCGCGGTTCTAGTGCTGAAATGTCTTCCGGTGGGCTCAGCCGGGTTGCAGAAAGACCACATCGGCTAACGCCAACATTGCAAGACAGTTTGGTTCGGTTATGATATGGTGGTGTAAAAGCTCTGGCCGTCAGAGGGTAAACATCATAAGACGAAAGGGTTCTGGCATTTGATGAGAAAAACAACGAGCGCTAAATGCACTGAGGCGCCCCACAAATGGTTAGCCCTCCCTGCGGTCACAGTTACAAGCAAGCTAGCCAGGCCCAGCGCAAGAAGAATCCACGGGGGCACACAAAGTTTAACGAGCAACAGCAACTAAAGACGGATTCTCTAAGCGCCATAGGGAGACAAATATTGGTGCGCTGAATTCCCTCCGGAGGTACAGTGTAACCCTATGCACACCCACATATATCCAGGCCTGAAGCTATAGCATTATCACATGTCATGAAAACAAAAGTACAATCCCCATACTAATGTAAACATAAACAGATGCACGCATAGCGAAAGCGAAATACAGCTAGCAAATATGATATCATTTCACATAATACGGCATCACGGTATTTTATATTAGGTACGTATAGTGATCTTGGTTATAGTTAATAATAACGTGCAGGCGGCTTCATGGTATAGGCAGCGATCTAAATATAGAGCATCAATTATTCATGGTGAATATAGTCACCCCGTATTATGAAAAATGAATTATATTTAGCCGGAGTTTAGGGGAGCTTTACGCAAAACTGCAGATAGGCATATATAATGGTTATAATAGTTATGAAGTGTGAAAGTGATATATCGAATGACCCAAGAAACTTGACTAAGATAATAACTATGACCTGTATATTTTGTTGTGTGATTGACAACTCGTATTATCCCTACAGTCATTTCCTGATGGTGGTAATTTACACTGTTCGTAAAAGAACCAAATGGTGCGTGAGAGCATGATTGTGTCTGTATGACAGCTGCATGTATAATGTATTTGTTTAAACTATAGGGGACATTCACTACATATCTTCGAAAAGGTACCAATGAGCATTGATGAGTATGAACAGAAATGCAGGTCCAGGGAGACTGTCAGACATCGTGTACGGACAGGGTGTGGCCCCCAAACCTAAATCTTACTAGCATGCCCCACGTATAAGGAGGCAATGTAATTGTGGGCCTCCGCTGATTGGTCCGTTAGCAGTTTGTTTTTGCAATGATTCATTGGCCTAAATTGTTGTTCCCCTATCGTCCTGGTATGTCGCGTTTAATTGTTGTTTCACTAGGATTGCAGCGCTGTGCCTTAATTTACTGCCGCGGATTCAATCACAAACGGTCTACCAAAAGCCTACCGTTTTTAGATTGGAAATTTCTCACTTTGAAACATTGTTTTCCCGTCGTATATAAGATTGAGTATCTGTACAATTTCATGTTGGCGGTAGACACAAACACGTCAACCATACGTGATGAAAACAATTTGCTAATTTCTATGGAGTACATCTGTCTTCCTCGAGATGATTCCGACGGTAAAATATGGGCAATATTGCTCTGATGCGGCTCTCTCGGAATTGCTGATGTTGGGTTTAAAAGATTTAAAAGACATCGCCAAAGATGGCAATTTTAGGATCCCGGGGTTCTGTTTAATGTGTAGAATCCAGGGGTTTCATATTTCTTTCTCTTTTAGATTATGTTCTCCTCATGGAAGGGGACCCGGCATTATCTACCTCTCTGCAGATTATACATAATAAAGACAGATGTATAAATAGTACAGCGTTTGCCCTGCCCCTAAAAGGTTTGCATGTAACACGATCGCTACTTACAACAAGGATGTAAGTCTCAATTACTGTATACAGGGATCACTTGGTATGAAATATGCCGACTTATTTTAGGTGTTATAGGCCTAATAATGTGCGAATAGATTTGATTGACTAACGTCAGGGTTTTGCCAGTTTGACGATTATTGCTTAAGATTGAACATTACCGTATAGATTAAGCAATCACTTAGATACGAATCATTGTGTGGCCTGACTTGGGAATTTGGTTTAAGGAGCAGTGTTCAGCAAATTCAGGTTCATACACCAGCGTGAAATGCTGAATTCATTCGCCAGTTTATTGAATACTATAGTTTACTAGTAAGCTTATATCCACACTGTTGTGTACAAAATGTGACCACTTTTTAAACCGTCCCTTCGTGAACCTATACCTAGTAATTGATCGAGGGGCATGCACAGGCAGAATATTCAGGGTTCTCATGTTCGAGAATGTACAGTTCAGAAAGTGGTAGATTGTGACAGTTTAAAAACATCTTAAAATAGTATGTTGGTTTTTAAAAGATGATGACTTTAGTTAACCCAAAATAGGTGTCCAACATTATGAAGCTGGTACCGGTATTGCGCGCTCATTCCAGCCATATATTTACATGACTCAAATAAAAATGTGACTCGTTTTCACAGAGCGGGTCACATTATTGTTCCTTATTCTTAAATGATAATTTGTTACCATAAATATGATGAGATTGCTTTAGCGCTAGATAAGAGGAAGCGAGAATAGGAAAATTCAAGGTCTAAAAAGTAGCGTGGAACTACCATTTTGCTCGTCCTCCAAAAAGCCGTTCAGGTCGACTCAGATAGAAACCGCCGGAACGACCGGAGCACTAGAACGGCAAAGCAATTTATGATTTAACGAACCAACAATGTCGTATCGTATGTGACTTCTGTTTGTACAATGTTAAAAGTCACCGCGAGCGAATCAAAAATAACACTGTGGATAAATCTAACATCGTCTTTGTTATCGGCATAACATATATATTTATCAACTTGTGCATTCCTTTAAACGTCATCGCAGGCCTATATGAAAATAACATTGTGCAGGAGATGTCATATTTTCATCTTTCCACGTGATTTGTCGCCCTGAGCTTCGATCAGACAACTAGATATCCTCGAGACGAGAAGATGAGCGGGGAGCTGACGGACAGACGTCTGTTATAAGACAGTAGATAAGAGGGGAAATAAGTATATGGCCTTGGTTTGACGTTGCAGGAATAAGCTGAGATATATATATACCGGCGAGAGGAGGAGGAATCATTCGAAACAGTGAAGTCACAATTTGCATATCCTCCGAGTTAAATATGTTATCTCCCACCGGTTTCACCTTGAAACCGCTAACTGTAGGTTTGTCATTGCTGATAGCTGTTTCAAATGATATAGTGGTACGAACAGATCAATCCGAGAATTCATGCAAACTATTTCTCCCAACCGAAAGTTCATTCTCAATGTGAAATCGGTTTGAAGCCGGACAGTATATCTTTAAAAGGATAAACATGTTTAGCGTCGATTTGAAATCTTGGAAACTTTATAAAGTTGATGCTAATATACAGAGACTGTTTTCCTCCTGTCAAAACTCAAAAAGTAATGTCACAGAATCAAAAAATAATAATGATGTTAATTTTTAAATAAGTTATAAATTTCAATTTAATGACAAGAATCCAGTCTAAGTTATCGATCCGAATTCACAACCGAACCAAAGGCTCTACTAACTGACGACAAAGTACGGCATGTCGATGTCCAGTAGGAAAGTGGTAAAAATGCACATGGAAATCGGCGCGCGGCAAATGGTCGAGTAACACTATTGAATTACTGGTAAATGGAACTTGCTTCCGGTGTACCATAAACCGTGAAAGGCCGTGGCGTAACACAATGCAACATCCACCGTATAATACCACTAAGGTTTGCTTATACGAAACTGCTTAGCTATAGGCCCCCAAAATATAGTCGGTCTCTAGTCGGCGCGCGCGTCGACTTTTAACCCTTGCGCGTAAATATTTTTTTTAGCATTTCGGGGGGCACCAAGGCAGAAGAAGAGGTCAAATGAAAGGGGCATCAATGCCAATGAGGGACCAAGGCATGATGAGGACGACATCAAGACACGAGGACACAAAAAGACATCACCCACCTTTTCTATATGCAGCAATCCATGCTAAAAATCAATTCTGGAACTTTGGTCTGACCAGAGATCGACTATTATATTTAAAATATTCGAAACAGGAAATTGGTGGCCTAGTTGAAAGACTTGGAACTCGTGATGGAAAGGACTGGGTTCAAATCCGGATGATTTCTTGTTATTGTTTAAATAATTCATCATTAGGTTTATAATAAAATCGGTAACGGCAGGTAGAGTTGTTGTTCATGCTGAAGGATTTGAGACTCTGGACGAAGATATTCCGAGTTCAAACGAACCCTATTGAGAATTATTTTAACCTATTAAATTGTTTAATTAATTAATCATTTGTATTTTTATAACTGACATCAAACACGATAATGATTATGACAAGAGTAGATGGTCCGGTGGAGGGACTTCAGTTCCTGGATAACTAAGTCCTTGGTTCAAATCGAGCTGTGAACTTCGTTTTCTTTAACTTATAAATAAATACCACAATCCTGGCGTTGTATCTAACATCCAATACGTTATAGTAAGAGGAGTCGGTGGTCCAGAGGTAGGACCCGAGACTCTGGATGGTGTTTCCCTGGTTCGAACTCCGGTCTGCCCTAACCCTATATAAGTACTGATTTTTTTACTAAAATAACAAAAAAAATTGTTGAATTTTCTCTAAAACTTTTTCCTCTTCAACCCTGCTGCTTATTCAGCTTGCAAGTTTGAGACAGGTGGAATCAAAGCAGGGCGGTTGGTGCACCATCGCGATATCTTATGGTGGGAGATCGTTCGGGAATGCAGACGGATTCGAACCGGGGGAGTTGGTACCCCAATCTCATTCCATCCAGACAGCTTACCTAGTTTACTAGTTTAGCCACTGGGTCCCCCCTTAAGAAAATAATTGTTTCTGATATATAAGGACTCTATATTTGTCGAGATGATACTACCTTAAAAGTTTCTCGTGATAGGAAGTGGATTCGAACCGGGGAGATGGTACTCCATCACAATTCCGTGACTTACGTATAGTTCAGCCGCCACCGGGTCCCATTGTGTAGAAGTGACTTGTTTCTGACATATGAGGCTCTATAGTCGAGTTGGCATACATGGTACCAGGGGTGATGTTCTAATTAACCAAGCCACAAATTCCATATTTGCATGACCACAACATTCACAGCTCTACTGAAAACATTTTATAATTGGGGATAGGCTCTTGAACGCTCTGGCGTAATATAAGATTTCTTTAAAGTCGTCTTTAAAATCTCCGTCGGGTGTGGTAAATGTCACACTTCGAAAATGAAAGGCCTACATAATCATTATAAGTCTGAAATAAAGTAGAAATATACCAACATCCCCATTATGAAAATTCTTGGAGTAGACGTTGTACATACGGTAATGCATCCGTTTTATTACGCAGTTGAATGTACATGATGTCGCAGGAGGGAAGATTTCACGGGAAGATTGATGTTCATGTAAACTTTATAGTAACCTTTCACATTGAAACTAATCAATTTTTTTGTATCATTACAATACATTCATGTCTTTAAATCAACACCCGTAATGTAAATTTTGCTCTCGACGTATCGTGTATACGGTAACAAAAAACTAGGTATATACATGTAAACCATTTAATGGAACCCTGTGTTTCCTTGGTGCGCGACTGCCCCAGTGCATTTATCACGGTGTTATTTGAAGTACCCGTTCCATTTCTTCCCGCGTATTTCTCGCATAATATCGTTGATTTTATGTACATGGCTCTCCAGCGCACGGGCGCACTTAAGGGTCAGGCCAAATCTCATATGAAATGAAGTTTTTTTGCGAAGAGACACTCAAACCGCGTAGGCCTCTGCAATTACTGCAGACATGCACGGACACGATAATTGTCACGTTCTTTTGAAAATAATATCAAATTCAACACACAAATAATATAATTAAACCTCGTGATATTGAAATTGCTATCGAAAAATCACAAACTATATACGATGAAAATATTATGGGTAATACGATGGGTTATATTTTACAAAAGTATACAATTCTAAAACAGCGAACAAAGCAAAATTTCCCTTGCAGAGATTAACATTTTGTACATTATTTACATACCGTACACAAAAGTAGAAGAACGTGTTTTATACAAATGTTTTGTTTTATTTTGAGGAGTGTATATTACGCAAAATGTTGACTTAGTTAAAATTTGTATTTATTGTCCTTATTAAAAACAATCTTGGTTTATTTATTGTTCTTTTTCTCCGGGATTAGTAAAATGAAAAGGATGCTATAACAAAGAGAGTTCCTTTGACCCCCAATTTAGAAATTATTTATTTTCCCAACCACAATTAACTTTAAAATGAAATCGATCGATAATAAATATGGACCGATATTAAAAGTGAAACACTTTTCTAGCGGAAATGAACGGGGAAAAAATTAATGCAAATAGCATTCGCTCCCGTGGGAAGTGTGCAAGATGAAATGAAAGTCGTGCATTCTGTATATAGCAGCCAACCTTCGTCTTTCTCGGCACAATCTCTGGAGTGCTCTCGTGGACTGTCAAGATTTGAAAAGGCCCTTGTCCGGCTCTGCCCATTCATCTCAAGTCATATACGGCCCGTCTGGATTCTTCTTCAATATTTTGCTAGTATCAGGTAAAGAAAGCTAACAAAATACGCAATCCAAACTAAACAGAAAATCCCGGTCAACGATGTTGGGCCGGAATACAACATTAATGCCAACCCCGTCTAATAATAGTAGGCCCGTAAATATTATGGACAAATGTGTGTGTGTGTTTAAAGCTATTACAAATTATGATTTGTATTTAATTTATTATTTATTTTAAAAAAATCGTTGGGGGGTTAATGGCAAGCTTTTGACTTGTTCTTAAAGGGGCACTATAGTTGGGCTACAGACGCCTCCATTCGATCATAATGCGTAGAATTGCACCTTAACAGAATGCAAAAACTATTATTGCTCGTTTCTCGTGATGGGGCTATTTACAACATTATATAAATGGCTCATTTATATTTTCACGTTAGCCTGGTCTACCTTTGTAAATCACCAAACGGCTTGCCCGCGAATCTATGGAGGCTTCAATCGTTAGATACCCTGGAAAGGAAATTACTTCCAACGTTAAATCGTTCCTTTTATAATGTGAAGATGATACAATTACATCCGCTATAGTACACACACGCATATCCGGTACACCGAAGTCTATAGCCACATTATTCTCGCCGGAAATAAAAAGGGAAATGAATGAACATGACCGATAAGAAACTAATTATGCATTAAGGCGTGCCTCTACACGACGGTCGACCGTGCTGTATAGACTGGGCGTACGTGCGACGGAGTACGGCGGAGAGTAGAAATATGTTGAAATGCCACGCTGGATATAATGTAGTGCGAGTTTACAGTGCACCCTAAGGGCCGGTTTTCAAGGGGGAAAGTTTCTTAAAATTCGGAAATAAACCACTTACAGTGAAAAAGCAGACAAAATAAGATATCAGAAAACGAGATGGGATTACGAGAGCGTGCAATAACCGGTTGGAGT
The DNA here is from genome assembly GCA_032273685.1 of Pteraster tesselatus. NCBI lineage: Eukaryota > Metazoa > Echinodermata > Asteroidea > Velatida > Pterasteridae > Pteraster > Pteraster tesselatus. The sequence continues at coordinate 16,952 of JAVCKS010008649.1, forward strand.
GGATGGGCG
>JAVCKS010008682.1:0-11535 GCA_032273685.1 Pteraster tesselatus
TGACGTCACAAGACCACCGAAACTGTGACGTATCCGTCGCGCTATCCGTACACGTTCGGTTGCGAAACCTCCCTAATTTGGCAACATAACACCACCCTTGAGACCATATTTATGAATAAAATTACATGCAGAAATAAAAATGATCAGATCGCTGGCTTAGACACTCACTCTTGCAGATGAGGAAAGGCTGACTTGAGCAGATTGGCAGTGTAGTCTTTAATGTACGCCTCATTGGACACGGATGCCTGGGTAGGACTCAGAGTCTGTGTGATCTTGTTGGTTTCTACGATGCTAAAGATGTAGGCCAAGATGCTAGCATGCATTGTCAAGCCTACCAATGAAAACAGAAGCTCAGATTATACACAAAGAAACCTTAACAACACTGCTAACCACCTAAATAAACTACACAAATTTGGGGAAAATTAGAGGAATGGCCAACAAGTTACTTCTCACGTTGAGGAAATAATACAAAGAGACACACATTTTTGTGAAGAGAAAATAATGCACACTTCTAATGGGCACAATTTGCATCGCTAATTTTGTACATTGTCTCTGGGCAATGTTAGCATGGTTTACCATATAATTTGTGACTTTTAAGGACTTAGGTGGCCTCAAAGGTTGAAAAAGACAAATAGAGACCTTCTCTAAAATGTGTTAAACATCAAATTTCAACAGTTCGGAAACAAACCTCTCATTGATAAATGTCATTAATGTCATAATGGCACAATGCTAAACAGTGGATAGCCATGGCAATGGGAAGGTCACTTTATCAAACTGTTGTACCAGTATTTATTTTCTAATGCATTCCACAGACCTGCCGTGTGTGATGTATCTGTGACAACTGCCAACACGTGCTGTAAGACATCTGTGTAGTATGTCTGATAGAATCCCTGAGCCGCGGAGTTCTCCTGCCACACATTTTGTAACAATCCGTACAATATCGACAACCCTGTCCAACCAAGAACAATTAAAAAACAATTCAGCAGCAGTTGAAAACCAACAGAGACATTTTATTCAGGTGCAGGGAAAAAAGTGTTCAGTGAAGCTCACTTTGTAATGAAGATATTTTCTTTAAGAGATACCTGTACTACAGTATGTGAGGTGAGGTACAATGTACCGTGATAATATCACACGAATCTTACAGTTTGCACCCAGATATTTCACTCCCACTACTGGCCCCAAGGCTTGAACGTTTTCACCTAGAGTCACAAAAATAGCCAGAACAGGCGGAGATTTTCAGAACTGTATTTTACAATGTATGTAAATTCATATTTAGTTGTGAGCGAGCTCGCATCAAACCTACCCTACCTTAAAAGGAAAGGTCGAATCAAACGTAAATGATTAAACTCAAAAACTTTTTTTTTTTGTAATTGTTTCCTACTATAAGACAAAGGGTAATATATTATGAAGGGTAATATATTATGAAAGGTTAATATATTATGAAAAGTGATACCCAGATTTTGGCCGTAATTGTTGTTTATCCAAGTGCAGCATTTTACTGTGCTTGTAAGCCTGGTTGCTGGACTGCAACTTTGCTTCAAGTTTATTCCCCAGTTGGCAGGAGTAAGGAATACTTCCACCTACAACGTACCTGTATCAGCAACGTTCCTCATCGTGTGTTTGACAGCCCAGATGATAGAGTTCAAGACTAGTTTGAATTGACGGGGAGGGATTGTGAGCAGTGCAGGAAAGCAGTGATTATTGACAGCTTGAAGAAGCAAGAAGAAGTTGGTTCTATGTTCGGGATATTCCTCCAGGTTCTTATTGATCATGTCAAGGGTACACTCAAAGACAGCATCAAAGATTTTGGGTACTTCATTGGTGATGTTATTCTGTGTAGGCACAAGGTGGTAGGGGGGAAAATAAGTGTTAGGTCATTTCTAATTAAAAAATATTTACAGGTCTGTGCAATACACAGTATTTTAAAAGTTAAACATATACTGGTATTAATTGTATACAACCCACCAAGTTCAATTAACAATATTTGCAGCAGTTGGATTATTTTAATCTGCAGTAACTTAAGACAGCTCTAATTTCTTGGGTGTCTCTTGGTTGATCTTATTAACCAAAGCATGCCTCTCCCTGAAAGCATACATGTACAATACAGTTCCTAGGGAAGCCACCTAAAACATTTTTGGCGTAGTGCAACCCCAATGTTGGCACCACGAATAGGCACGCCATGGACGACAAGACAAATGTAACCAGCACATTCGTAACAAATATTCCTTTTTGTAATCATCACAGCGCATTACCATAATATAAATCTTTCATCTGCACACAAATTCAGAAAGCAACTACCACTTTTTTGTTTATCATGTAAATCCTAACATGCAGTTTATAAGTAGAGTATTGTAGGCCTAAATCATTTGAAATTTAAGAAAATAATTTAGAATCCAACCACCAATCGCATTTTTGCGATGTGCGCTCATGAGTGCGCCGTGGCGGGCACACAGAATTCCGCTATACAATCAAACTAGCCAGACGTGCGATTATCCTCTCAGCGCTAATTGACTTGTGCCGCATAAGTAGCCTCAGCACAGTGGGTCGCGGTGTGCCGTTTAATATGGGCGTGATGGTTTCCCTTAGGAGGTTGTGTGTATGTATTGACAAAAGACGGTCAGCTTTTATTCATTGAAAGTAGTGTTAGTGGGCATGATTACCTTATCTTGACTCGATTCAGGCTGATAGGTTTAGACAAGGTAAATAAGCAACTGGGATGAGATACTATCTGCTTGCATTTGATTTAACAGTGTTTACTTGAAACAAAACCTGAACCAAAGGTTATCTAATGCAAAGAGATTATTGTTATTACAACTACCTCAAGTTTGTTGATGATAGTAGCCATTGTGCTAAGGACTTCAGGCTCTCGTGCTGCAGGAGCGTTTCTCCTGTAGTCAGCAAGGACCGTCTCCAGCAATGGAGGGATGAAATTCTCACATACCTGATGAGCAATGACGATCAACGTAAAAAGGATCCAACAATTCTACTGGCATTACATTTGGTAGTAATTATGCAATCGTGTTGTTGTTGTTGTTGTTGTGTTTTTTGTTAATACATGTACAACAGAGAGATATGATGAGTCATTTATTAAAATGACCAGTGCGCAACCCAGTGAGAATCATGCTACCAGAAATGCACAATTTGCCAGTGACATGGTGAAATGTTTCCTCCAGTGTTCCCTGTCTGCCATGATACTGTCTAATTCACTAAGGATTACATGACTAACACTGGTTCTCATCAGAACACTGAAGAAAAATCGGAGGTTTATCATGTCTGATGATCCTTGTGTTCTCAGTAGTCAACTGGTTGGTGGTGAAATAATCAAATTTATAGTCTGCCGTAAGACGTCTCTGATTGGCAAATGACAGAGTTTACAAGATTTTCCTAACCTACCCCCCAACAACATTATAGCATGAACACTGTATCCACTGTACCACACACCTTACGAATTATTGTTTCCTGTTGGTAAAATATCCGTGTTCAACCTAATCCTAAGATACTATCCCCTCTCATTCTCTTACCATATGTGGGTCTCTGGATCTACTGACCCACCCTGAGATGAGTTTAAGTGTTTCCTTCTTGACAGTGCGCATACTTCTTATCAGAGGTTGCTTGGTGACAATCTCACCATTACTTGTTATTGCTGCTGAGATGTTTTCACTCATACATTTGTAAACATTCAGCATATCCAGGTAGATTCGCCCCAACTGATGATGTAAACAAGACACAAGAAAATTGGTATCCGCTATCACAGCAAAGTTTATTTTAGGAATGTAAACGTCTATTGAAACATCTTAGTTGCACAAAGAGCAACCAAGGGTCACCCACAGCGACTGCCCTTATTAAATGAACAGCAATTGATCATATACATGTATGTATAGGTGGTGCTGGGTATCTAAACCAACCTGTATAACAAATGGATGGCCAACAGCTTTGCACGCTCTAACATCCGTCTTCAGAATGCTGCCAAGCTGTTTTATAATCTCCTCAGATCGCAGGATATCCACTTTCTAAATGTGAAGGCACACAATAGAGAATGGATAAAGCTTGAAGTTTTACCATTTAATACCGAAAGATAATTTGTAAATAAATAAAGGATTCTTGAAAGATATTAGATGCTTGTGTCAGAGAGATATTTACTGCAAATAGGTTTGGCTTAACTCATGTATTGTCATTCCACACTGAGTGCTCTGAATACTTATAAAGCAGGCTGCGGTAGTTTTCAACTACCCACCAGGTTGTGTGTTTAATCCCCAAACAAGTTAAGCATACACTACAAGGTAATATACATAGAAAAATCTGTCGAAGTCTGTGCAGAGCCTAGTGGCTCTGGCTCATTAGCCCGGTGCTAAACACCAGTTTTTGTAGCATTAATCTCCCTGGATGGGTTTACCCTGGCAGGCTAGGATCCACTAAAAGTTTGCCAGTACCTATTCATACAAATTAGTAGATCGAAAGTGCAAAACAATAACCACTGGAACACTATGCACTATGTGCTTTTTTAACAAACCTTAGTAGCCTGTTGAATGATTCCATCCCAGACTTGATTTGGTAGCAGCATGTACTTTTCAATGAGGTGTTCTTGTACCATACTATCTGTCTGAGCACTGATCATATATCCAACAGCTTCATAAAATGTATGCACCTGAAGATAAAAACAAGTATCATATGTAACTGGCTCCACAAAGAAGGTTATTATGTGACCAAATTGAAATTTTAGGTTGGAAAGGGTACATTATTTATTGGGTTCTGGGCAAACATTTTCAGTGACGGGCAGGCCCTTCTCAAATTTTCAGAATAGCTAATCAAGTGAAAGCATTGACTAGCAAAACTGCTCCAAGCACAAAACTATTTTGAGCCTTGTACAAACAGTAAAATCTCAGTCAAACTCTGACTGAGTCGGTTGTATTTTAAAGATCTAATCCCTATTATTCCTACATGTACATGTACATGTACGGGACATACATGTACGGGACATACATGTATGTGCACCCACGCCAAGACACTACAGAAGTTTGTCCCCACCTAACATCTAAAATCTACGCTCACCTGCTGGGGTTGAAGATCACAGATGATGGTATTGATTGTGTTCAGTATTTCCTCAATAAATGGCATAACTTCACCGACCTGCACTTGAACAAAATGTCGCCGGCACTTTTGTGCAATCTTGATGAATGTATCACAGGCCATGTCCTGAACGCCATCGTGTGTTTCTGTGAGAAAACAATTAATGTTGATGTCTGGAAGAAATCTTAAGGGATCAAAGTTGCACCGGTTCTTTCACCACTGCTGGTTCCAGGTTCAAACCCTGGTGTCATGGTAGCCAGGATTCGTAAGCAGGGGGCCGGTTTATTGGGAAAAAGAGCGATAACCACTATTACATGTATACATGTAAATGTAGCGCAGCAGGCAAGCTGTGCATGCATGCAACACGCTGGGTTTGGGCGCGTGATGTGCATAGTCTCACTTCAGACCTCATAGCCCACTCTCCTTTATTTAAAAAAAGTTCTGAAGGAACTTCGCCATGCAAACAGCACCCTCTACTAATAGCTATTCCACGCTCTGTCGCCGCAGGCTTAGAAGACTCTTGTATGCATGCTATGAACAATCAATGGGGTCAAATACAAATACACGGGTTGAAGAACATAGATGCCTCAATATGGAGTTGTAGAGAAAAAACACCACCAGGCTGCCCATAAGTAAAGTTTTCATTTTTGTGGTTTTGCTTTATCGTGAGTAGGGTGGGACTACTGTTGTAGCTAACTAACTGATACTCTTTGTTATCACGATATATTGCTTCATGAACATTCTTTTTATATCGCGATATGTTGGTTTTTTTTATATCGTGGTATGCCGATAATTCAATATTAAACAAAATTGTGATATCAGTATCACTATATTTGATATTATCGCTTAGTGAGAGTTAATATCCAACTACACATACCATGCATGAACTCAAACAGCTTATTGACTACAGTCTTGAGAAACTTCCAGTGAGCCCGTAGGAACCTCGGATACTGGCCCACCACGTACATGATGTTGGAGGCAATGATGGCCTTGTTGTCCTTGCCCCTCTTCTGTTCACACAGTCCCAAGAGATCTTTGATAACTGTCACCAGGAATCTCTTCTCGTCCTCCTCATGCATGGCACCACTGATAGATCCAATGGCCCAACACAACTACACCATAACAGACAAAGCATGAAATATCTTAACTTTATAGTAAATGGGCATTCAAGACAACGTTAATGTTGTGCGTAAACAGTCTAGTACCAGTCAGTGTTGTAGTCGTGGTCTTAGTCTCGAGACCAATTTAAAATTTTCTTGTTCTCGAACATTTATAGTCACGAACAAAAAATGCTGGTCTTGGTCTTGCACTAATTGTTCTCGGGATTTGGGGGCGAGACAAGCGCGAGACTAGCACAAAACTTTACGAAATTGCGATCCCGCCTTGTACGCGATGTACGCAAATCATCGGGTGCCTAGCCTAGTCAATAGTCACGTAGGCCTACGTACAGCCGATCCCGAAATAGTTGTATCGTTCAGGGTGGCTATGGCTTTGATTACGTGTGGCGCATGACACGACAAGCCGTATAGCCACTGGTTATTCACTGCCACTAGTTATCGTCTGGAGAAAGATGGGTATGGAATGCATTGCTAGCATGTGCGGTGGGCACCAGACACAGGTCCAATGACCTGGTAACTATGGGTGCGTTGAGCGTGTTACTCGTGCTACTCCTGAGTGCAGGAAAATGTTGCGTGCGCATCGGGGCAAGAGTATACTCCTGCTGTGACTGAGAGTATACTCACGCTAACCCGCGGGTGGTACTCCTGCCGTTTGTGCGCTCAAAGTGTTTGCTCGTGTTAACGCGAGTACTCGCTCGAACGCACGCTGTGCGTTCTTAGTCATTTCTATGTGTGAAATTCGTGTGAAAGGTTTATTTTTTCTACGCGTGGTTGACATACATGTACTAGTTATTTTCATGTTTGTCCAGGTTAAGTAAAGTACATGTAGTTTTAGGTCCAGGGGGTTATTTAACTTGGAAACTCCTGCCTGGGGCGAAATAAAGATTAGTCAAACCCGGGCGCCCTAGCACAGAAGTCTTGATACATGTATTTGCTTCAATTTCACAAATCAGAAAAAGTTTTCACAAATCTAAAACATGGTTTTAAACATTCTAAAGGTTCCTGGGTATAATCTAGTTCCGTTTGTTCGGTTTAGATCTAGTAGTTTTTGCGTAATACGTCGTTCAATAGTAATAACAACTTCAATAATTTGGACTTGTGTTTAGTAGGGGTGGCATAATTAATGCACCCACATCGGGCAAATTTGTCATCCTGCATGCTTCACATGCTGATGTTTCTGAAGTGCAATGAACATGTATTGTCTGCCAAACCTGGCCAAAACTGACTAAGAAATCATCAGTATTTGTAGCATGTTTGAGACCTACATGTAGCTCCATGATGTGAGTACCAGTATAATTACGTTTCTTCGAGTGAGAAATAAATGCATGTTGAAAACCTTGTTTTTAATTGACACTTTAGTTGCAGGTTTATTGGTACATCTATATAGCTCAACGGTCATACCCCACATCTTGGCCTAATCAACATACCAAAGATGATTGTTATGTCTTTGTCAGCCCGGTCTTGGTCTTGGTCTTGGTCTCGAACTGTCTGGTCTTGACTACACTGGTACTGGTACATGTATACAGTCAACTATACAATGTACCTGACAACTGTGCTGTTAGAGTGTGAGTTCAGGTGGTACTTGTGTCATTGTTAAGCAATATTGAGCCTAGGTCCATACAGTATGTACATGTACAGGACTGCTTATAAAACTTGCCTACCCAATGGATGTAGTAGGTGTATAGTGTATTGTTGTGAAAGCAGTTAACATTGCTCAATAAACGTTTAGTCATTATCGTTAGCTAATCGCCCTGATACATGTACTCGCTACCGGTACTTCGTTTGCAAAACCTTTCAAGTCCTTCAGATTTGGAAACCTCAATCCCCAGCGTGCAAGCTTTACTTGTGCGGCCACAGCATGTAATGGATATCGTACAGTCGGAGATACAGATAAATAAATTAATAGCCTTAGTAATTGTTAATTCATTGAATAAATTCACTCCGGCCATTAGGGTGATTGGACCACAATTTGAAACTACACATACAGTTGCCTTTGTCAGTAGTGATTGCTTAAAATACTTGTTACAATATGTCGCTTTGCAGACGATTGGAATATTTTACCAGAGAACATAGTAAGTTCGTAGCTTTTCCCTGGATACGATGCGCAACATAATTGCTCTGATAGGGGCCTACTGTTGAGTTAGTCTGTGCTAACCCCGTTGGTTGTGTAATGAAAGGTTGCTTACCGAGATAAAACTCATGTACATCTGCATTTTTTTTTTTTTCCATAATTGCCTGGTTTTCAAAATTAACTGAATTTTACATTTTAGAAGTTACCATTGAAGGCCAAAGTTAAAAATTTGTGATTCTCCGATCCCAGTTTTTGGAGCCTACGTGTACATGTACGTGTACAAGTCTTCCTGTGCCTAAGGCCTACGAAGGTGTTAATCCAGGCCTGTACACAGTGTCTACTAATACCCCTGATAAACGATAAATGATGTTTGATTTAAGTGCTACATTGGATATACATTAGAATAACATTCCTTCCAAAACAAATTCCACACGTTTATAAAACACATACTCAATAAAATGATGCCTATTGTTAGTAGACAGACACACGTTTGGTGTACATATGCATGCACCATGCATGTACCGTATATGTACACTTGCAGAGCTAACGATATAAAGATTTATTTGTCGACTGTATTCTTACCGTGTTGAGGTTTTTCCATGTGAATTCATGACCAGTCACTTGATGAGTCAACTTCTCTGTCATTATCTGCTCAGTATCAGCATAGTCAAGATGGGTCAGGTACACTGGTAAAACAATACAATACCATCACCATAATCATTCAAATTGGTTGATAAGGAAGATTACAGGCAAGCCTTCTCTCTAAGGCCTGGATTTGCACAATGGATAATGCCATCGTTGCCCTCTTACTGGCCGTGGTACCCCTAACAAAAATCACCCTCTTTACTGCAAGGTTTGCCTTGCCCTATATTTCAGTTGGCCATTGTCCCCCTTTTTATTCTACACAAACATGTGCATGTAATTCGGAAACATTTTTCTGCCGTTAGCAGTTGAACAATAACATCTGCAATTAGCCATTCAAAATTGTTCACAAATAAACAATCATACATTTACATTGCAAGCCGGGTTCAATTGTTTGTCCTCCACGCGCTCCTATTGCGTGATACGTGATTACTATTACACATGTATGTACCTGATATTAGTTTGAGAATTGTTACTTAGGTGTGCTGTGCATGAGGTTAATGCTACATGTAGCTCAAGTGCAGTTACATACGCAGAGTACCGTTACCGAGCAGCTTGATCGATAATGTTACTACACGTTGGAAGCGACTGGGGGAGTCCCAAGCTCACGAAACCTTTCATTTTCCACACTGCGATATTTTCCTTTGGGCTGTCACACATTCATTCCCTCATTTTATAAAGCCTTGGTTCATAGAGATGTAAACCTGGCATAATGTATCTCTTTGGTGTGGTTATAAAATGTGCAGTACACAGAGTTAGTGCATGCACAAAACTACCACACAGGGACCCATTTTAATTTTCTGGATCAAAAACAGTACAAAGTTGTTGTTATATGCAAAGCTGTACTAGGGATATTTTGATGACTCAACAGAATTATATACATCCAATCAATACGACCTTAAGAATAAATTTCAATAGAAGAGAGGGCATTATAATCGTGATACAAAATTGTCTAGAAAATTTGACTGTAACAATTAGACTTTTGATGACAACTTACCAAGTGTCTCTCTCATATTCTTGTACATGTTGATGGAGTCGGTGTCCTTCATAAATTCACGTACAACTTCTCCTTGGTCATTCTCCACAACGAGAACTTCCTCGGGTTTGGCCATGCGGGAGATCATAACACGTCGCACCTAGCAAGTAATGATTGCGGTTATAAGGGATTAATACAAGTTGCTCAGTGCATGCATTAATAAGAGTTTATCCTCCCTTTTGTTTCATGCATAAAAAAGAATTCAATTCTAGCTGAATAAGGTAAATTTTATTTGTATTAAATGTAAGTAAATCCATTGGTGCGCGTTATCTGCTAACCTTAGACAGTTTATCCAGATAGAGTTGTCGTCTTGGCGGTATTTCCTGCATAGCGGATGAAAATGGACTCTCTCTGTACAGCTCTGATGCAAGAGTGTTCCAATACTCCAGACAAATCTTAAAGATCTCAGTGTCGTCTACTTCAGAGATCAGCAGCAAGTACTGATGTGCCTATTGAGCATCATAAAGAACAACAAACAACGATACCAATAGTGTTTAAGTACCTAACTATACACATGTACATGTATTTTTTAACTACAGCAGTAGTCCCTAACCTGGGGCCTCCAAACTTCTTGGGGGTCCGACGAGACAAAGGGGTATCCTATTGTTAGAATATTGCCGATGATAGAATATTGCCGACATAGTGGTCCATGAATATTTGAACATGGGCAAAGGGGTCCCCTGAATAAAAAAGGTTGTGAACTACTGAACTAGTCCACAGGACAACTGAAAATGTTTTTTTTATACTATATTTGAAATGGCACACACCCCCTCTTGTCTGTTAGTTCTTTTGGAAGACATCGGACATGCACGCAGATAGTCAGATACAGAGGTGTGCTCTTTTATATTCTATACTGAAAGGTCAAAAACCATTTACCGGTAATTAGAATTAGTCTTTCAAATTGAAACTGTCAAAGTACTGTCAAAGTACTGTCAAATCAAAGTACTGTCAAAGTACTGTCAAAGTACTGTCAAAGTACTGTCAAAGTACAGTCAAGGTTTGCACTGGACCTAAAGTAAACTTTCCTGGACTTTTAATGTACATGTATGTAAAATGCAACAAGACAGAACAAAATTACTCCTAAAGATGTACTGTATAATTTCAGGCCTATTTCACCGTGGGAAATAATAATAGAACATTGACTGGCCTTGAGGGGGATTTATGACATACAGTGTACATGTACATGTCTGAAATACATGTAGATTCATATTGTCCGAGTCAAAGCAATACATGTATATGTCGTACATGTATCTCCCAAAAGTAGGAGCCAGTCAATATTATATTATTATTTCTCAGAGTATATAAGAGTATATTGACCGGTTCAGTATATTATTTAGAGTACAATATCCGTTCCTACCTGCCTTCGTGAGTTTTCTAGGGGGTTAAACCTGCAATGGGCTAGCACCTACATGTAGTCCAAGGGAAGTAGTAATACTCTAGGGCACTTCATTCTACTGAAACTTAACATAAGCATTGGCCCTGATGAGCCTACTCGGTTCAAAACAGGATACGGCTAGCACACGGCGGCTAGCACACGGCGGCTAGCACACGGCGGCTAGCACACGGCGGCTAGCACACGGCGGCTAGCACACGGCGGCTAG
>JAVCKS010008714.1:0-16937 GCA_032273685.1 Pteraster tesselatus
AAAATCCTGGTACCCAGAATTCACTTCACAGCGATATTAATTACAAGGGTACCACACTAGTCACCAAATAAGGAGTTATTTACAATGTGATTCTTGTTTGGTTTCGGCACAGCGGCACCTACATGAGGTGTTGTCTGCGTGCAAGACACTGGTCTTGATGCTTTCTGTGCACTCACCCCAACCCGCCGCATCAGCAGCGTCTCCGTGTTACGGCAACTCCTGATTTACTAACTAAGCACTGGGGATAGTCTAATAAGTAGCTGATGTCTTAATTCATAATGAGACCAAATGATTTTATAATTTTGATTATTTACATCAGATATGTGTGTCCTCTTTTTACTTATATCAGTTACTAATATAACACAAAACTTCCTAAAGAGTGAAGAAGCTAAAAAAAATGTCAACAGCTATTACAAAGGAATAAAGCTACCAGAAGGATGCGATAAAGTGGCCAGAGACTACAAGACATGGGAAGTCAGACCGGATGATGTATGGATAATAACATATCCTAAGGCAGGTGAGCCGGGCTAGAAATCAAATCGTGCAGGGAATTCTGTCGTCATGCATAGTAGACCTGCATAGAGAGCAGACATCCAACATCCAACCTTGACTGCATGCAGAGCAGACCGGCGACCTGCAATCTGCCTGCAGCGTAGACCTGCAGCGTAGACCTGCAGTGTAGACCTGTAGAGTAGACCTGCTGAACAAACCTGCTGAACATTAGGCCCCATTCCCACGTAATGTCCTTCACATTTCCTGGAGCAACAAAATCTAAATTAGATAGATGTTTATTTATTTCTTATTTACCCCAGGGGGAAACCTCTCGGTGGACTGCTGTTTTCCAGAGGTGATCAGCGATTGTAATGGCACCTATCAATGTTTGAATGATGCTAGTGCAATCTGCAACCAACTGCCACAAATATCGGGCCACACCCCTTCTCTTTTAAAATACGTATCACGGGTTGTTTATTATGCATTACACAACACATAGGACCTACAGCTTAACGTCCCATCGGGGCAAGTATGGCGAAGTGCCTTACCACAAGGCACAACTAGTGCCATTACTGAGACTCGAACCCACATTCGGATAACACCAGAATCGAGTTTGAGTCTGGTGCACTAGACCGCTCGGTCTCGATATTCCTAAATTTTAGAAAGATTGTGGTTGAATTATAAATTCTGTGTACAGGTACGACATGGGCCCAGGAAATTATGTCCTGCGTGATGCATGATGGGAATGTGGAGGAAGTTTCCAAGAGGTATACAACGTTCCGTGTGCTCTTCGTGGACTGGAGTTTACCGGAGTCTGCGAGAAGCTCAAAGAATGTACGTTAAGGCCAAGGTGGTGATTCATTCCTTAAAATAATGGGCAGCAATTACAACTTGTGCGGCAGTCGTTTGTCTCTCAGAGATAAGGTATATATTTCTATCAGAACAATGGACAGCCCCACAAAATAGTGGTGTTCAGTACAGTGTATACAGAGACCTTTCCTGCCAGAAAAACACTGTTTTCCCAAAGGAAAACTTTTAGCATAGAATTTACAAACAATTAACAAACATAATAAAAACAAATGGGTGTATCCATAAATTAGGGTACCAATCTGTCACGTTGGGAAATGTACCACCTAATTACTCTTGATTGTTTAGGGTATCTGCAGTCGTGTTTAAATCATAATCAAAAGTCAATACTAAAATTGTAATGTTTAAAATCAAACAATATTATTAAGAGTCAAAATAATGAAATAATAATAATAGATACATTTCCCAACGTGACAGGGACACCATCACAAATTGGTACCCTAATTTATGGATACACCCAAATACAAATATAGATATACATGAATAAAACTTTACAGAAACAAGCGCATAAATTATTTGGACAGCAGTTAAAACTGCACAGTCATTAAAAAACTAAAACTCTTTAAAATCAGGAGGCAATGGATATTTAATTGTGGGTGAATTTCATTGGATGATCAACTACCATTGTTGCAATATGTCATTTGTCTAATTATTATGAACTACAATATGTTAAAAAGGTTGAAGCCCGGTAGTGAATCGGGGTCCTCTCATCTTATTTCACAGATACCCGAGACTCACCGCATCGCTGAAGAGTTACCGTCACCTCGCGTACTTAAGTCCCACATGCCCGGTGAGCTTCTGCCGCCCCAGATCTGGGAGAAGAAACCCAAGATAGTCTACGTCATTCGCAATCCCAAGGATCTCGCCGTTTCCTACTTCCACTTCATGAAGACAGGCCATAGTGACAAGGAGTTAATCGAACAAAGTTTTGCTGATTTCCTGGACAAAATGTTTTCTGGAGATGGTAATTAGAGCGCAATTTAACACATTTCAAGAATAAGTTGCAGCGAAATTGTGATGTCATTTTGCATTCACGGGTAATATGAACCGGCCCCTTATACTTCTGTTAACTTCTCTTAATATCTCACTTAGTTCTTTAAAATGTTTGGTGTAGGAAGCAAAGTTCTTGTGTTTTGTTAAGTTTGTACACTACTCGAGATACAGTGAAATTTGAGAATTGAAATGTCGGCATTGATTACTCTTCACTGTTGCAGAGAAACTGAATCATTTGCTCAGTTCTTGGGGGAGAGGGAGGGGGTAGCACTGTATCTTCCTGCACACCAAAGTCTTCATTGTAATAAACATTAAATACGCCACAACATAAACTATGGTAATGTGGTGTATTGTTATATATTTTCTCAAGTATCTTATGGTCCGTGGTGGGAGCACTATTTGTACTTTTGGAAGAAACGCCACGATGAAAACATTCTTCTGCTTCGATTTGAAGACATGAAAAGAGTAAGTTTAGCTACTGCGAATCATTGCAAGTATGACCTTGTTGCACACTACAAGGACATTAAATAATTAGTAATGGTCACCATTCAAATTTTGATTCAAAAGTATGATTACTATGACCCTATTCGGAGGGTGGGGTCAGGCCCGGATTATCCATTGGGCAGTGTGCCTATAGGGCCTACCAAAAACTTTGGGACTTTGACAACAATGGGTACCTAGGAAAACAAATGGAAGGCCCTACAAAAGATTTTCTGATTATTCTCAGGATCTGAGAGGAGCTGTGGAGAAGATCAGCAAATTCTTGGGGAAGAATTTACCTGAACCTACCCTAGACGCTATTACCGAACACTGCACATTCACGAACATGAAGAAGAACCCGATGACAAACCCAGATTCAGTCGTTGGAAAAGGTGCATCTGGGAATCTGAGCTTTATGAGAAAAGGTCGGTACAGGTAGAACAAAATGAAGTCCAGTACTTGCCCCTTGCATATGCAGAAGTTGAGGACAAAAAATCATTATTGTTAAGGTCAAAGCAATTGTACATGAAATATTACTATAGAATCGTTTCAATACAGTTGTGGTCATAGGTTTACTGAGGTAACAATTGTGTTACAAATTCGTTTAGCCGTCACAATATTTGTACAATGTTAGGAATGGAGCCAGTTTGTGAAAATGATTCCAAATGAGGGACCTGATAAATTTGGCTTGAGAATAAGATAACAGTAAAGTCTACAACAACATAGTAGTGCCGGGAAGTAATCTACTCGGAGGGCCATGACAAATTACCTCGTGGGCTGGACTCGGCTGGCCAGCTGCCAATTAAATAGCCCTGCCCTACACTGAGACATACATTTTTCAGTTGAGAAAATATTGGTAATAGTGATTCAAAACACGAGTAGTATGATAATCTGTTGACTTCAACTGTACGTTGGTTGACTGGCTGACTAAAATCCATTTTAAAAACCTCTGTGGGGACAATCTATCAAACAAGATGGCCGCTATTAAAGAGGAACTATTCAAATAGTATTTTGATCATGACAATAGCGGTTTTTCTGACGATTTATCCTGTCTTCACCTTTTTGTATAGGAAAAGTGGGAGATTGGAAATCACACTTCACTGTGGCACAGAATGAGGCTATGGATGCCTTCATTGAGGAGAAACTGCGTGGTAGTGGGCTGGTGTTTAACTATGATTAAAAGACACTGTCATCGTGGTTAAACTTTGACCCTCCTCTTATTTGACCCTCTTTTATATGCACGTAATTGGGGCTAGTTCAAATTCTAAATTTGCCGGACCATTGTTATTGGGGGTTAATTACATTAACCAAACACCACACAGAATATTCAAATTAGCTTTTTTACAGTCAGAAAACTTATGGTGTATTTAATAGACATCATGTAAATATATGAACAAATTATTATATGAACTAATATGTAATATTGAAATACATATTTATAATAATGAAATATATATTGTATAAGGGTACTTTCAAGTTCGTATACTTGAAAGCATTCAGAGAACGCAACTGGTCTGCCAAACGCCCTCAAATCCCAATCTCGCACTGTGAAGAATCCTTTAAAGGCATATCCTATTTACGGAAGCTGATCTGGATCACGGCAGCCACCCATACAATCTCATCATGGTAACTTTTTGCGTAGTCACTCGTCCTGCTTACCAACAAACCAAACCAAACCACCGGCCTAAACATAACCTGCTTAGCGGAGGTAATTATAACAACGTTGTCAACCCTACTCGCATTGCATGTTTTGCGCAATGTCGCGGTGTCGTTCAATCCCTGAAAATGGCGCTCTATAGAGTGAATACCTACCACACTCAAACGGTAGCTTGCGGACAGTGGAAGTCTAGTTATTCAAAAGCGAACTAAAGGGGGGGGGCAGCCTGTGCGTGTGGTGGTTCGCTCTGTCAAAGGAAATAAATGTATAGATACATGTGTGCCACAGAGGAAGGAAAGCACGAACATTATATCATGGCAACGCCTAGTATAGATATCATGAGAAAATGTATTTCAAAAGTGATTTTTCATCGTCTGAAATTTGAGCTCGAAGCTGGGGGTATTATTTATTGCTTAAATATCGTGTATGTCATTTTGGTTGCAGATATACCTACCTTTATATTTTGATCATTACCTATATAGGGCCTACACATTTTTTTTACTATTGGCATATGCCTAGATAAATAAAATATTTTGAAACAAATGTTTTTCAGACTAATTTAAAAGTTTCGGAAATGATTATTTTTTTAGGCGTTGTCGTCTTTAAAAGGAAATATTATTTAACAAGAAATTGAGAGATGAAAAGTCCAGCTTATTTTGGGATACTTGATTTATGCCCTGAACAAGTTTGTGATAAGTATTTTCTCAATTTTTATTTTTTATTGTGGGCAACTTTGCAGGGTTGTCTACGTGGGCGGTGCGCTTTGGTGCGTGTCCAGATCACGGGGGCATTCATCTTTAGCCCAATATACGTCGCGGGATTTATCAACCATTTCCTCTAGCAAATTTGCTTCTCCGCGATGTTTTAATTTAATTTTTTACAGTGGTTGAATTTTTCGATTGTTTTTCATGATCCTTGCGACACTTATAAACTTGTTTGCGGCCGTCTATATTTTTCCATGATTAATTATTTTGGACAAAGTTTGTATACGACAGCTAACACATGAAAATTCGTTGTTTGAGCTAGGTCAACCGATTTAATGTCTTGTTTCAGATAAATCTGCCTAATGTTATCTAGCTCCCATCAGTCCATGGACAGTTCCAGTGACAGTTTCAGGGACAAACTCAAAAATTCGGCCTGCAATTTTTTTACAGCCTGGATAGGTTGTGTGTTTGCACATACACCATAAAGTGTGCAGTAGCTACTGATAATGAGAAACCTACTGCACATTATACAATGATATGCAGTAGGTACTGCTTGCTATAGAATAATGGTTACAAGGTTGCAGTTGAGTGTTGTACACAGGTGTGCACGTACATAATACCAATTCATAGTTCTTTATTTAATCTATTGTGTGTTTTCATATACAACGGGCCTATTGTAAAATATTACAGAACATTTAAAAGTTATACAATTTGGAGTCATGTGATCCATCTAGTTACTGGTGACATAAGTATTGGTGCACTATCCCAGAACCTACTGAAGCAATACCACAAAAGCATAACCGAACCAATTACCCACATTTCTGCAAAAATTTCGAAAATTCAGTAGGAAGCGTACACATCATGAACTGTGTTGCTACGTACTCGATAACGTATAGAATTCTACATCTGCCACTTTACCGTCGTGCGTCGCCCTATCAAACGTCGCCCATCGCCCTTCAACCCGGCGTCGTGCGTCGCCCTATCGACCGTCGCACGTCGCCCTTTCAAACGTCGCCCGTCGCCCTTTCGACCATCGCCCGTCGCCCTTTCAACCGTCGCTCTTTTAACTGTCATCAGTGTACACATACGTACGCCCAGGTCCCTAAATAATGAATCGCATTTATGGTGAATACACAAAATACAAACTGTATGTGAGGAGGGTCTTTGGGGGGCTGGGGGAGCATAATCATCCACACGCCTGGCACGCAGGTTCCAAGGGTGTCCGGGGCTTCCGGGCTTATTGTCCCTGTCAAAAGTTGTATAGGCGATCTGTCAAAAGTTGTATACATGTAGATGGTTTGCGCTAGCGGCCATTGTTGATGTGTATTTCTTTGCTACTCTTTGTTTAGATTCGAGTACACACCTTATACTTCCATTGTGGTATATTAAATTCAGGTTAAATGAGAATACTAACCTTTGGTATTATTTAAATTGCGACAATGGGAAAACAAACCAGGCTATACTCAAGCCTAAACAAAGAGTAAAAAAGAAATACACCTCCAAGATGGCCGCCAGTGCAAACGATCTATAGAGGTTATTCACTGACGTCATCCATCCCACGTGACTTGTCGTCAGGCGGCCATGTTGGCCGTCAAAAGGGCGCCCAATCACACAACAAACTTTCATGTTTGATTTTGTTACGCAACAATTTGTTTAAAAAAATTCAGGAAAGACCACAATTCATATTAAATACAGTCGCACCATGGTCACACAAAGCAATGTCGTTGATTTGACGGCCAATATGGCGGCACAGGAGGTGTTGTGACGTCACGTGATATTAAAACGTGTAGTAGGTGTCTTGACGCAGCAGCATTATACTCAATAGTACGGTTAACACGAAATACACTGCGCTCTCGTTATGATTATGTAAACATAAACAAGATCCCTAGGAAACATCCGTATACATGTAGCTCCCTCCCCCACCTCTAAAACATATTAAGTTTAAATTGAAAGTTATTTTATAACGGTTATAGTCAATATAGTGGCAAAGTTCATTCATTGTGGTGGTAAATATTATTGTATCATAAACCGTATGTTTCACGGTGCAGTCAATGAATTGGAATGCGACATTTGGACTGTGTATATCTTCGTCGGGGCGTACAGTACGCAGTCGCGCTCCCATAACCATATTATATTCATGGGACAGTATATAAGAAGTCTGTTCTATTATATAATGGTATAGTATACAAATATAATATATGTCTTGAGAGATTAACTATTTCCAAGAGGTGACTCCAATAGGTACTATTTGCTGAGGGGCACTACTCCCAAATAGTGCATTTTCAGAGCAACCTTAAAATAGTTAAAATATTTCTGGTCACGTGAACAGCTAGCTCTCGAACAATCCAAAACCAATACATATTGTATGCAGAATATATTTTCAGATAACTCCAGACGCGCCAGGTCACTAGAGGTTAGGGTACAACAAGCTATGTGAACATTTATTTGTAAGAGACTTTTACCGCTCGGGGCAATATTACATAGGTATGTACTAAGAGATATTTAGGCTTTAGACATAGGCAGGATTCAGGACAGGAAGCTATACGTTAATTATGACCTTTTTATAGTTTTCTAATAATAGGCTAATTAGTGTATATTGATGTACATACATCTGGTGTGTAACACGTATAAGTGACGTTATTATGGAGGGTAGAAAATAAGTCATTAGATATCGGGGATGTTTTTAAATTATTATTATTTAAATTGTGTGTGTCAACCAAAGCATTACAGCGCGGGCCGGTATGTTTCCGCCTATTGACGCTTGCATTATGAGTTGTGACGTCATGTTCTGTGTAGTCTTCTCGTGACCCCAACCTCCTTCTTTGGGCCAAGTATATTGGGCCGTCTGTTGTTTACATTTCCCTCTGAACATCATAAAGTGCTAACCTGGCTTTTTTAAATGTCGGAGTGCGGATTCATACAGATACGGATCATTTGATGGTATGTTGTTTGAGCAAGCTAATATTTTCTTTAACTGAATCTTTAAACAAAATCATACTGTATGGAATGGCTGAGGTAAGGCTACGATTTAGTACATTTTTTTATACAAATTTCCAAGATACATATTTGGGAACTGTCTTCGAACATGCACTATATATCACACATCGTTTGACGGCTAATGATCTATACAGGAAATCGTGTCGAATCGTTTACTTGTTTTTACACCAGTTGGACTTGAGAGCAATCCAATATAGTTTTGTATTAATAACCGTTCCCTAATTACCAGTATTTACTATGGCGTTAACATGGAGGATTCGTTGTCTGTCGTGGGGCATTGCTTCATCCAGCCTTGCTTCTGTTTTATTTTGGTACTCCTTGGCCGAGAATCATCTCTTCCAAAGAATTATGGCAGGTATGTAGGTTCACGACTTCTTGGTTTTTTTGCTATACAAAAAAACAGTATACCTGTCCGCAGCAGCAGCACCTGTCCGCAGCATCAGCACCTGTGCGCAGCAGCAGCACCTGTGCGCAGCTGCGGCACCTGTCCGCAGCAGCAGCACCTGTCCGCAGCAGCAGCACCTGTCCACAGCAGCAGCATCTGTCTACAGCTGCAGCGACTGTCTACAGCTGCAGCACCTGTGCACAGGTTGCGTTTATGTATATTTTTGCATTAACAGGATCTTTGGCAATTTTGATTATCGTCACGTCCCTGATCGCTTTTCACATCGCCTCACTTCGGTGCTCTGAGAGCCATACTCTAAAGAGTCTCATTCTGTCCTATGTTTGGCATGAGAGGGAAATAATCATGGCGAAGTTCACGCTAGCGAGGCTGGAACAAGAGCTGAAAACCCCACGAGACCGTGAGGAGAAACTACTCCGCGAACTGATAAACCTAAACGGGAACACAGAGTACGGGCGGCAGAACCGCCTCGGCGAAATCAACTCCATCCAGGAACTCCGCAAAAAACACCCATTCACCAGCTACGACCACTACAAGAAGTACACGTACAAGATAGCCGACGACAAAGATGCAGAGGGTGTGCTAGTTAACGAGAAGACGCGACGATTCGGTGTTACATCGGGCACAACTGGCGTGGGCAAGCTGATACCGTATACGCCGTTCTGGATGCAAGGTAACGGGGTAGGCGCGACACTCACCCGTCTGACTATTCATCTTGCCACTAACTGGCGCCTGAGTCCGGTACAGAGACGCTGTCTTCTGTACACTCATCCTGCGTACAAGGTTTCCAAGAGTGGTCTTACCATTGCCCCGTATCTTTTATACACCGAGAAGAACACAATTCCGCTCGCCGAGCACAGCTCGCCACCTCCCGTCCTAGCTATAACCGATGAGCACACCTCGGCTTACCTTCATATGCTGTTTGCTGCCGCCGATGCCAATCTGGGACTACTCGCCGCCATGTTTTCTCCCACACTGTACCGCGCTTTCCGACTCCTCGAGAACAACTGGCCGGCCATCGTGCACGACATAGCCACCGGTACGATCGACGAAAAACTCCTGCTCGCTCCCGAGTTACGAAAGTCGATCGAGGGCTACCTTGCAGCGGACCCCGCGAGAGCGGCCCAACTGAGGATGGAATTCGAGAAAGGTTTTGACTGTATCGCCAAGAGAATTTGGCCTCATGTCGTTACCCTTGAGGCGATTGACATCGGGGGATTGAATGTCAAAATTATGAACAAGTACGGTAAAGGTAGGTCGTGCACGTCATAGGGCCTAAAACAATTTACATTATTAGGTGGGATGTACGCTGATATTTTTTTCCGGCATGATGCCTTATAATACTATAAATCTCAACATGTAATATTGACGGAATTAAAACAACTGTACTAAATAAACGAGAGTCGGCATGTCTGTTCTCCCCGTGAAATTGAAAGGGTAATAGCCGATAAGCAATTTGTTTTTGCGGTAACTGTACGTGTATGGTGCTTTATAGTCTGGCACCCTATAGATGCAAAGTGTTTTACGAATATGTTTTACTTGATTTATTAAGGTTAAAATATTGCTCACTGAGTCATCCATTTTGCATATTATTAAACACATGCACGATAATATGTAGGATAAAGCAACCGTTTGCCTGACAAAATAGAATATGGACAATCAGACAGAGAAAGGACACAGTCCCATTGACGATGACACAGGACTTGCAATGCCTTTACCAAAACTACAGATCCACAAATTTGACATGATTTTCCCTCATTAGGCCTATCGATCTCCGCCACAAAATTCGGAGGCACAGAGGTCGGCATTACCGCGGTCAACCTGTGGATGAACGAAGAGAATCCGCGCTTTGTGATTTTGCCACACACTGCAGTCCATGAATTTATCCCAGAGAAATTGAGGTACAATAATGTACTGGCAGTTTTTACTATGCTTGAAAAATTGTGTTTGTCAGTTGAATCAGATCTCCTTTAAGTGGAACGTGTACTAGCTGTGTATACTGTAGTATAATTCAGATGGTGCAGGGGGTATATGTATAGAATCCCTTCACCAGCTTTGGAAAACAAGGTTATCCTTTGACTAAAATGAGACAGGGTGCCTAAAATAGTTTTGAAAAACACACATGAGAACACTTGGCCCTGGATCAGCTCGCCATGTGTAGACCTGCGTATACATGTACGACGAGATTAATCTGACCCACCGTGCAGACTGGATTACTATACGTTGGTATATATCTTCCTGGAGCCACAAAACTTTCCTACTTCTGTCAACGTTTTCCAAAGATATGGGTAGGGCCTGCGGAAGACATTGCGGTTCTAAAGCTGGGAGGAAAATCCCCAAACTGGAGAAAACCCGGCAAGGTTAGACAGGGACCTGCAACGACGAAGGCAAAGAAAGTACCGCTGCACCGCTCGACCTCCCCCTCTGTGACCCTATTTTCCCACCCTCTTACCCAATGCACAATCTTTAACCAAAGGCTAATAATTGTCTAACGTATCTGGGAAAACAGTAATTTGGAACAGCCGCCGAGTTTTCTAGTTGACGAAGTGGAGGTTGGGAAGACCTACGAGCTAGCGATGACTACTCGTTGTGGTTTTTACCGCTATCGCATGGGAGATGTTATCCAAGTTGTCGGATTCCATGAAAATTCTCCTGTCATTTGTGTGAAATACAGGTATGATACACGAATGATGAAGGTATATATTCTATGCAGGCGTCTTGGCCGTTCGCCCGAGTCTTTCACTAGACGCCTGCACTACAGCAAGCAGGAGGTCCTTTTCTACCTAAACTGCATCGATAATTGTCGAAAGTCATCACGTCACCCAACAAAACGTTGGTGCTAAAACGTCTTTACGTCAACAATTTCTGAACAATTTAGTACAAATTATGAGATATCCCAGTTTTGACATGGAGCAGGGAAACTTCCTCATCTATAGTATTTCTATACATTATGTTTATACAGCTCTATGATTGAAATGTATTATAATGTTTTTTTTTTCCACCTAGGATTGGAGAACTCCTGAACGTTGCAACTGAGAAAACAAGTTCCAGCATCGTGACCTCAGCTGTGGATAAGGCGGTCAGCAGTTGGCCAGGGGTTCAGCTTGTCGACTGGACATGCGCAGAGAGTCCACTTTATGATCCTGAAACAGCATGTTTGTACAAAGCTTTCTTGATAAATTACATTATAAGGAGACCAATAATTACACACTTTAAATGTGGAATATAATGTTAGTTAGTTATTGACACTTATACTTAGCACGGAGCACATTAGCTGACTCTGTACGGCCAATCGAGTACAAGCCGGTCCGGAGCTGGCTGTCATTCCTTTTTCTTGTAACTAGTCTGGGACGTCCAGGGTCGAGTTACAAAAGTAGGGACGTCGACAGCAAATTTCTCTTGAACATCTAGATTCGACTCATCTCCGTGCCGTGATTCCATACTGTCTGACTATAGCTCGTTGTTCTAGGCATGTATTTAGACGTGGAATGTACGGTCTCACCTAAAAAAATCTTGAATTGAAAAACACCGGTTAAATAATCTGGTAAAGTAAAGGCATGTACAACATTATATTCCATATTAAATGCCAATCGTGTATACATGTATATTTCTAGGTTTTTTTTTCAATTAAGTGATTTGCATTTAGAGGTTGTTTGGCATTTGATGATATTTGCAATAATTATTTATTAATATATTTTTCCACAGCCCTGTTTTACATTCTCTTCGTTGAACTTGAATCGAACGGAAAAGCAATTTCAAAGGTTACGAGCGACCAGAAGTCAAAGGTGGTTACGATTTCGTAGTTAATTCGTTAATCCTTCTATAGGCTAATCGGGTGATCAGTATGCGGTTTGAGTTTAAGGTCCCTACCTGACCGCAGGAGGTTTTTCCCTAGTGACATTACATGTTTTTGAGGCTTTTCCTCCCCCTCAATAAAGCATTCAGCATACAGTTGGCGAAAAAACCTGGGATAGCCGGACCCCGAACCCTCTGATATATGTGACTAAAGGCCGTTTTGTGACAGTGGCCCTTGTTACGTTGGTACACATATCATTAAATCAGAGTGAAAATCTTTTCCTTCAAATTTGGAATGAAAAACAATCTTCCTACAATAATAATTATGATAATTAAGAGTTACATATACTAAATGATAATACGTGGTAGGCCTATACACCTTAGGTCTACATTTATCATATTATACAAAGGAACACTCAGAAATCGCGCCCTAGATATTCACTTTTAGTTAAGATATTTATTGGTGTTTTTTTATGTTCAGTTCGATGAAAACCTCCACATGCACGACTATTACAAGAAATATCGCGATAGCGGCATGATGTCTATGGCGAAAGTACACCTCGTCACTACCGGCACCTTTGCGGCACTACGCGATTACACGGTGGCTCACAGCACGGCCTCCCTGAACCAGTACAAGACGCCTCGCAAGCTAAGAACGAGGAACAGCTTGGAGTGGATGATCAAGAGAATCGGTGACCAGGAAACGGAAAATTAGAACCGCTTTCCGTAGATTTTAAAATGAGCTAGTACATGTAATATGTAATAACATTATACAGAGCAGATCATTTATAATGAAACTTTATTCATACAATAATTTGTTATTGTATTTTCATAACACTAAGTGAGCATTCTGTAAACAACCACTGGTTCTACGTATATGGCACAAAAAAGTATAGTAATAATTAATAGGGTGGTTTCGCACATCGCGAAGATACCGTTTACTAGTCCGTATACGTCATCACTATATGTGCTTGATAAGAACAGTCATGTATCCATTGTACACAAAATTTCCATACATTGTCGCAACGCGTATTGTCTGCCATACGTGTAAGTAGCATACGGTTTATATCATAATCAGTATACTCGTAGGCATGCGAAACCCGGATCTACTAAAGGACAGGAAATCGGACAGTCATTTGGTTTCTACTGTCGGAAATAGATGCCTAGCCACTAGGGCGCTATAGGGCGCCCTAAGGCGGGACTTGTACTGACATGGGTGCAGTCGGCGGTCTGGACGGGGACATGAAATGCCTAAAATCGTGATGGTTGGTTGAATTGGACAGTGTAAGGCAATTTCTGCCGGCATGGAATTGGAAGCATCAACCAACAGCCCTTGCATAAAAAGAATGATTAGTGGTAGCCTAGGCTCGGAGCGTGATCTTCTGACATTGTCTTACTAATAATGTAAAGTTATAATTCGAAGAATATGAACCGCTGACAGCTGTAGGCTATGGTAACCCAACTAAATTTTGTTTTGCCGCACTGCCGGAAATTGACCAAAATAACTCAGCACGTTTTATTCATTCAAAATGCTTTCACTAAATACTATAAAGGCCTACTTTTATACTGTATGATTAATGTAACGTTTTCATATATCTTTTAATATAATATTGTAATGTATTTAGTAATATCAAAGACCCTATACAATAGGGTCTTTGGTAATATGTATTCAGAGGTTCTGCATTCGGGTGTACGCACCCATGTACATGTATATAGCCGTATGCGTTTCGCACTTAAGCATACGCGTAGCATGTGTCCACACAAATCGGTGACGTACGTTGCTTGATTGCGTGCTTGTTTGCTTGAGTGATCGCTAGCTCGCTCGCTGGCTTGCTTGTTTGCTTGTTTGCTTGTTTGTTTTTGCATGGGTTGGTTTCACCGAAATTGGTTGGTTAGTTCATTGGCTGTTCACTGGCTGTATACTGGGTTGGTCTGCAGTGGTGTGGCATGGTAGTTATTTAAAGGAATAGTATCGCGAGGAAAAGCATTGATTGTACTGATACGTACTTCCAGTTCCAAGTTTCCAATTCATTGCCATTGTTCGTTGTAATTCAGTGTACGATTTTACTTGAGCTCCTTGCCTTATTGTTCTCTATTGCAGAGTGTGCGCTGTAGAATTTTTGGGCAGCCAGCGGCCAGGGTTACATCACTGTGTAAGCTCAATGGCGCGGCCGCGCTGATCTCTATAGATATGGATAGCGCGTCCTATAGTCCGTGCAATCAGTTGAAGCCGTCGATCCGCCCTCTTACCACTCCACTTATTCAGAAATTGTCCGTAGGGAACAAATTCGCGGGATATGGTTTTGGGAGTCAGAACTACTTTTTAGACAGCCTTTTTAATGTTAATTTGTGCATGATGTTGTTTGTATACATTTCATATTTTCGTGAATCTAGGCATAATATGATTATCGATGATTTGTTTAAGAGGCTGATTCGAAGTTTTAAATCACTGGAGGCATAATATATTAAAGTATCATAGTGCAATCTACTTGTATTTGAATAACTATTGTATTTTACTCGGAAAATGCTTCTGTCTAGCACTCCAAGTTCGAAGGAACTGAATTAAATTAAATCAAATTTAAGTTTAACTTAAATCATGAAACCTCCATGTTTAAATGTATGGCGGTACCGTGATGACCCAGTGATTCTTGAAAATATTAATAGCCGAGCCGGAATATTTCGCCGCGGCTCCCACGTGCTAAAATGCATGAGTCAAAAAACTGAGACGGCAAGGCCAAGACCACGAGAGGGCTTGCGTCAAAAACGTATATTTTTTTATATCGATGGTACCGATACGTTAGGTAACCTAGTACTATACTGCGTTCCACAATAAACACACGTTTTCAAGTTTGTTCACCATAATTATAAATGCGAGGCAACTATTTAAATTAGAAAATTGTTGTACAATTTTGATATTCTGTTTTCTTGGATAAACTTTCGAGTTGCATGTTTGCGCGCCGCTGGCTGCGCTCTTGCTCTATTTACAATGAGATGAATGTATATAAAATCATAGAAATCATATTATGATTTCTATGATATAAATTATTAGAAATAGCATCAAAAGCCGGCTACAAAGGCTATAGCCAGCCCAGCCCCGTACGTATTGTACATTTTTTGTTTATTATAATACCCCGGTGGACATGAGATCGAGAAAACACCGCGCGCGCATATTACGTACTTACCCAGAGAGCCTAGCGCGCATTAGCACTCTATTTCTGTTTGTGCCATAATTTAATGTATTTACCAACTAATGACAGGGGTTTTGCGCTGCTAGTACTAGATATCAATCCAGCATCATCCAACGTCTGAGTCTTAAAGGACTAAAAATTCATCATGACGGAGGGAGGCCCATATATGGGAAGTAAAATAAGCCTTATTTCTCAGTCAGCAATTCGGTATGAAGGTATTTTGTACTCGATAGATACAGAGGAGTCGACAGTAACTTTATCGAAAGGTGAGAAATCTTCACAATGCCTGTTTAATGGCAATTATAATTTTACGCTGGCTTCGACCTCGACTCACATTCACACAATTTATTGTGGCCACTTGGCAGCGATTATTAATAATAATATACGGTCTTCAAACCACACCATTGTATATAACTTGTTAATGTTGTTTTTCTGTATTCAGACAGGCTTGAATTTCGTTCATTTTACTATTTTTAGAAATTCGGTGGAGCCTAGCCCTAGACCTACTGTGACTGACTCGGCCTGTGGCCAAAGCAACTCCAGAATACCCGTCCACCACGTCTCTTTTCTAAAAACACCCTTGTCCTTGTGCCAAGCCGTGAATTTCACACAAAATTTAGGACTGGGCCTAGCTAGGCCACAAATACAACAATACAATAGAACAATAATACAACAACTAAGCAATTTGACTTTGTAAATATAATGTAGGCCTAGACCTAGTCGACAGGTCTGAGGCTTGACTATACATACTGAGCATGTATGGTTTTAGGCCTAGGATAGTCCTGTACCATTAAACTAGGGCTATAGGCCTACTCAACTTTATAATACACTTGGGGATCAGTACAATATGAGTTGTGGTTACTGGGGTACGGTAATCGTTAGGCCTAGCACGGTTATGCATCATGGTCATTTTAATGGCATTTGATATGGCAGAAAAAGGAGTCTGCAACAATATTAAGCATGGGCTGCATGTGGTCTGCAGGCCTCCTTGTTGGGTAGCGTAGTGTAGACCAATCAAATTGGTCGTTTCCGTATCGACCCAATTTTAGGCTTGTCCGTTTTTGATCGGAATCGATAAAAATCCTCATTTGCTGATCTAGGGAGCTGATTACGGTAATCATTAATGACCTTTTTCTGTAAACAATCTTTTAAACTCCCCGACTTCAAGAATATTGAATAATCCAGGTTCTAACTTTGGGGTTTATACGGTACGTGTATCATGAAATTTTAAGTGGTTCATATACAACCAATGTGTTCATGATGTTCTAATATGAATCTGTTACACAATATACAATTCATTATTATTGCATCTGATATTGACGATAGTACTCAGAGTTGATGCTTAGTCTATTATTGTTGGA
>JAVCKS010008725.1:0-16931 GCA_032273685.1 Pteraster tesselatus
GCACATTTTTCAATTTAAATTATGGACCAAGAAGCTGTAAATAATACCAGAATCATTCAAACTTAGCACCCCCCCCCCCCCCCCTAGAACTACTACGTTAAGGGAATGAAGATTTAAGAAAAATACAGGGAGTTTGTGAGAGAATGCTTGAGCCAACCCCCGTAGCACAGCATGGGTCTGTATCGTGGCAGTTTTCGAAGCATAGGACTACTCGACCCAGAATCCAATTCATCATGGTTGGCCCCGGAATCAATGCATCTTGAAAGCGGAACAGACACTAATCGGAAACAGATTGGTAGACCTAGATAATATGTAAGGATTATAACGGTAACCAGCATGCAGAAGATGTATCATAAATTCAAGCACTGGCTGTTCAACAGCTGATACGGAAATGACACATGCCTTGACATAAATAATCGAACAGACTTAATTTTAAAGCAAATTTCTTTTACTAAGGCATCAGCAGATTTGTTTGGTCCGACAACTGAATTGTCAACGGCTAGAGAGAAATATTGCCAACCGCAATACTGAAGTTTGAGATATCAGTGTTTCTTTACACATGGTTTATACGCACCATCTAAATAGTGAAACATGATTCACACCAACCGCCATAGTTGGTACATGGTGTTCTGTCCGAACTATTAGTAGCACAGTGTCTGGGTTGAAACAATATCTTGAACATCAGATTAGTTTGGGACTAACTGGTCAGATAGAAATGTGAGGAAGGATTATCAGTACATTCCGAGGACAAGTCCATAGTCGAAATTGTATAGATAATATTCTAAATTTATATTGCATACAGATTATGTTTGGTAAAATTATGCCAAATACCGCATGCATTGAGACGTACCAGTACTAACACGTGTGACTGGCTGTGTATGTCTATACCAAAAGCATTTGCAACTTTGTTGATAGACCGGACGGAACACTTATGCTAACAAATTTACACCTTACTCCAGCAGTATGGTTGTCCCGCAAATTATACGATTTGTAAAATCGATGCTGCACGTCTAAATCGAAAATTGTCTCGTCAGATCTCTGTCTACATAAACGTTGACATTACGCATTCGACGTACGTCTTGAACAAACACCTCAATATACAGTTAATAGGTTAGTAACAGCGCCCTCTGACGTCACAAACATCTTGAAGACGAAATGTTGCCATGAATCTTGTCACTGCGCAATTTCAACATTTCAAAAAGAGTTTCCGTTTAACACACGACAGGAGAGCTAAGCCCCACCGTGTCAATAAATCACAGGTCTGGAGATACACCATCCAAATATCATGACAAGGAAATTGTCGGGTTCCTCTGCGATTTTTAACGACCAAAACAGATTTTATATGGACGCAGCAACATTCCGCACGCTATTGCACGCGTCAGACATCGGTCAGGGAATAGAGGGATAGAACAACTCGTATTTATGCTGTTCGTGTATGCGACCTATATGTATCATTTTATCCTGTAAACAAAATATACAATTTATTTATGTTATTGCCATTTAGTATTACTTATTCTACAGCAGTTCAACCACACGGTGTAGTCTATTATTCGTGTAATATGCTATAATAATATACGGTACGCCCAACGGTAATCTTATTATAAGTCTGATAAGATCTGCGTATCTGAAAGTGTCTGCAACATCCATTTATTTGAAATGTTTCACTAGGCTAAAACAGGTCAACATCTAATGTTCTCCGTTACGATGACACGGGTTGTGTCAAGGTACCAACAGCATGTCCCTGTTTGCGCCCTACTCTGCCGCCAAATCCGATGAAAAGTTCATAACCCTTAAAACATTTTAAAAATGTAAGGTCATTCTAGTTTCTTATCCTCTTTTATTTATGCAACGAGGTCATGTATGTAAGTTCTATTTTTGTCGATTTTAACAATTACTGTTTATATCTAGACTAAAAATAGAAGCAAATGTTTGTATCTAGACTAAAAATAGAAGCAAATAGTGGCCTTGACTGTTTCTATAATCATCTGCCATGTAAATCGGCGGCGTCTTTGTGAATTCTGATTGTCTCGTTTCCGGTAAACAGCTTGTTCGGATCCCAACCCCGTCCATTTTGCTCACACGATCATTTTGCTCACAGTGTGTTCACAATTATTAATTAAAACTTGTTTGAAATTAATTTGTTAAAAATGTCAGCCGTTTTATCATTGTCTTCGTGTAACTGTTACAGCTGTCGTCGCTTTGTTACAACTTGTAATTCAAGGCGTATAGTGTCACGGTTGTGACTTTTAAAGTCCGAGGCATATACGAGGTATGCTGAATAAGCGTATAGTGCCCGAGCATTATGTGCACAATATTTGATAATACATTTGGTTGCTGTATTTAATTTTACTGTTTTGTAACCTTTCAAGTCTGTCGCATATGCTGGCTATTATTTGCTCGGTACAATCAATACATTCAATGAATAATCATCCGAGTATAACAAATTTAATTAGAGTTTACCATAAGTAGCAACAAAGTACGTATATCGTCGAGCGGTGAGTTCATTTGATTTGGATTCTAGCGAAAAGTTACATCGCGTCAGGCAATCCGTCAAAATTTGGACAGAAACAAAATGACATTAAACCGTGAAGTTTATTGAGTAAAAATTATGATAATAATTTTTTTTTTCAAGATATGCCGGTAATATTTCAGTGTGGCTGTTAATGTTGCCCTTCGTGTTTACTAATAGGATATGTTGAGGAATAAATCTCGCCTACCTGGGACAAAGACATTGGAGATAAACGTGCAATGATTTATTAGACTACGACTAAATATTATGAATTGGAACCGCAATAAAATTGCATTTCATCAAGGATTAAAATCGGCAATAGTTTCCGCGGGTATACCAGCGTTTAAAGATGTTTCGGTTCATTAAATATTCTAGAAGGCTATGCTATATATGTACAACTCTGTACCTTTATCAACAATCTGGGATCCTGCTTGTTATAAGGGATGTTTTGTCAGTAAAATAACACCGGTTTAAATAGGCCGGTTGGTACTAACAACGTTAGACTAGCAAGATTGTCCCATTGCTAGAAAATATGTGCTAGCGTTATAGTTTGCAATAACTATAGGACTGGGATGAGCTTCATTGCGTGTGTAAGTTAAACACGTACACGTTATTATTAACTAGCAAAATTGCAAAATAATTTGAGATGCGAACCGGAAATAGACCAAAGATGATATATCGGACAACATTATAAATTACTCATTTCTGCATTATTGGGTATACACCATTCGCGGTTTGATAGTAATATCATATGGTCACATGAGAGAATCTGTTTACCTCTGTAACTGACGTAGTTTGGATTGAAGCTAAAATAATTTTCGTACGGTAGAATTTACCGGGCTCAAAATGATACTGCTAAGGTACATATACATTACGTACTACATGTAAAAGTAATACATTCTGATCAGCAACGGGCGATAATGTACATGGTATACTAGGGTCGGTCATGTTTTCAATCTCATTTTTGTTGAAACTGCACATTGTCTTACACAACTACCATAATTCTCCGTAATATATTTCCTAACTACACGTATTTGTCAAGTTGTTCTTATTATAACAGCACATAAGATCTTGAGGAAACTAATGAATAGATTAACTCGTAGCTTATAGGCACAGGTGCTTGTTGTATAAGAAACGTGTCTTTATATACGGCAATCCCTCATAGCGTGGCAGGTGTTTACAAAATTCCTAAGTGAATTGTTGGGTCCAGCGGGGCTAACTTTTTTGTCTTTTATGAATTAAAACCTTTTTTTTTCACCCGATTTTAAGCTTGTTGATACACACAATTCCGTTAACACGGGTGAATATTTGACCTTTCAAAGCAATCTCTTCGAAGACATTATCTTCGTATTTTATTCACGGTATGCTCATAGACGTACGAAGCGGTGGGGCGGGGGTGACGGGGTTGCGGCAAAATGTTGGAAACGTTCAGAATAATTTAGGCGAACTACATGCAGTTTCATCACTTGGCACATATTCCCTGGGATATAATTGTTTAGGCAAACTGGCTTCTTACGAACCCCTCCCCCCTTAGAAACAACTGGTCTCGTACTCCTATGGGTATACAGCGAAATGTAACCGAAATAGACAGGGTTAATATAAGACTTGAGGCTTTGCATGGTGGCGGTATAGATATAGATGGCTATGCAGGTACACCATGTAATAATAATGCCTTGTTCTCGACGTTTCGACTAGTATACTCCTGATGATGAGTAGAGTATACTAGTCGAAACGTCGAGAACAAGAAATTATTATTACATGGTGTACCTGCATAGCCATCTATATATACTCGGGTTAACCATTATATATTGTTTGAGCTATTACGTGGTGGGAATCAATAGGTACCGGTATAGTGCCTTGGTGGCGGTGCCTACACGTTGAAAAATGTTTAGGTTATAATAAGAACCAAAATATACAATGGTGGATCTTATACACCTGACGACTACTACAGTCTACTAGTTGAAACGTTCAGAAACTGATGAGAACCTACAATTCATGTGAGGTAATTACTATTTTAGTCATAATAAACCAGGATGAACACTAAGTTAATTTTATAGATATTAGTGTTTTCACGCAAACGCTTTAAAACGAACTTACAAACATCACAAAACCATCTAGACAATTAGAGATTGCAGACCTTACCCCATCGCTGATCAGACAAATCTTATGATCCCCTCGGTGGCCGCTAACATACCAGACACATACCGTATGATTCAGAAGTATGATTACGAACAAAGTTATGCTAACCAGAGCTTTATACGATAAATACGTCTTCTGCTATCGCATACTTTCAACAAAATATGTTCTTAAAATCCGGATCCGGATACTGATCCGGATCATATTCGTGGAGGACCGATCCACGGGTACACACACCTACTCACCCGCACGCTCGCACACACACACGCACGCACGCACGCACGCGCGCACGCGCGCGGACGTACGCGCGGACGCACGCACACACGCACGCACGCACGCGCGCACGCACGCACGCACGCACGCACGCACGCACGCACGCACGCACGCACGCACGCACACAAACACGTATGCACACACATACAGGCACACACAAGCAGACAGACACACACACAGACACGCACACAGACACACAGACACACACACAGACAAATAAACCGACCCAATTGCAATACCCTCCCCCTCCCCTTCAGGGGCGAGGGGAATTATTTATTAAAACCGCCAACAGTTGGAAATTACCTATCAACCACGTCATTCTATAAACCTGTGGGGAAATTAAGCATCTGGTTCAACATTATAATTGAAATGTAGTATTGATCCCATGGGGACTTAATTAATGTGCACATTTTCTTAAGACATAAATTTCATTCGATTAACTTTTGACAACACACAGTTTAATTTCAGCTATGCTGAGTTAAAGTAAGATCATATTATCTCTCACCGACAGCATTATAATGTATTTCGAATTTCTTTATTCCTAAAACTTTAACTATAAACAAAATATCATCATCCGTTATGTAAGATATGGTATAACTGTACTATGCGTATATGTGTACGGGTATTATAGCTCTATAGTAATTTTCGCTATGTGGTTATCATTGCTGTAGGGCTTATGATATGGTGGTATTTGTTCAGTGGAATCGGTGCAGACAAGCGTTAATACGAAGGCCCGTCGGGTAAATGCCTCTTTAATTAATAATTTTGCCTTCTGCTTTTCCGTGTCATCTCCATGTTATTTCCACGATGCAATCGTGTTCACTGTTCATATTTTTTCTTTCTTTTTTCAACTTGTTAGGTTAGGCTTAAATATTGATATATAAAACTTAGATTTTCTGCCGTTCAGTTCTTGTTTTATTTTGCACCTTTTTCAGTTTGCCAGGCTCTCAGTTTGTATTTTGCATATGTAACAACATAATGTACACAAAGTGCCTTATTCTAGTTATATTACTATAAATTATGTGTTAAGAGTTGACCTATTAATTGACAATGTACGTATCACGTGATAATCATTTTAACAATAAATTACTACAATACGTGTTCCCATAATGTTCAAAAACCTAGTTTATCCAGCCCGTTGGCTGTTCACGCACACACGTACCGTAATAATAATCTGAATAAGTCACTGTTCGTAAGGCATTCTCTTCCGAATCAATACATATGTGTGCGCGTGTACGTGTGTTTGATATTAAAAATACTTAGCGTAATAGCATCGGTGATACCAAAATATGATCGGCTGGAAAGCAGATCACTCGTACGATGTCAGATGCGAGAGAAAGTACTTAGTAATAAAGGTAAGCTATAACGAAGCGTATTTGTGACAAAATTAAACAAAATGTTTGGATAAATTGTTTGTCTACTCATTATAATGAACTAAATTTCCTCATTTATAATACGAAATGTTATAACTATTGTGACCCTGTCATACAAAATGAGACCTAAGGTCATGTTGGTGCAAATTTATTTCGACTTCTAAGCTGAGATACCATATATATATTCCTCTTTGTTTAGATATCAAAATGTTATTATAAACTGTGAAAAGTAACGGGCAAACAAATACTAATAAAATCTTAATAGAACCCGAATTAGGCTTTATCATCTGAGAAGTCAGGCTTGTCAGGGTGCAAAATATGCGATGAGTATAGGCCGAATCGTTCACATTCATAACAGAGATTATTCAGTCATGTATTTCTGTAGCTGTGGCGCTTGCCATCATTGTTTGTATATGTTGATCTCTTACTAGAAACGAAGAACAAAATGACAAAGCTAGTGGACAAACTATCTCACCAAAAGTATTGGAAAATGTTTTGTGGAAATAAATAATAACCCAACCAGCAGGCAAACGAACGTAACTCTTTTAAAAGGAATTCACGTTTACAAAAATATAACAAAGAACTATAGACTTGTGTGTATTTCAAGCGCTACAAATTCAACAAGCACGACTGGGTTCAATTTGACGATGGCAGTTTTCCGGGTTGTTAGGTCTTCTCGCTGGTGATGATTAAGACGGATCTTCTTGGCAGTACACCGTGCCTTACGAATGCCAGGGAAAATCTAAAAAGAGACAAATTTTTTGCAGGATAGTGTTAACTCACAAGTGACCAGGAACTTGGTCGGTTTTTAATTTCATTCCAACCAACGTCTCTGACGTCGGAACAAAATAATGAAAGCAACGATCTACTTATAGCAAAACAGAAACCATCAGATAAACGCCTAAAGGTAGGCGCATTGGAAGGGTACACCACGCTATCAATCGTGTCTTACCTCAAAATATTGTTATTGTTGTTTATATTTGAACCGTTTCCATTGAATGATGCAAATACGTGATTACCGAAATATAATCACAACGAAAGCTATGAATAAGAATATCGACACAGTCCGGTCGATTCATTACAAAACCGTAGTAATATCAATTGGGCCAGGTGGCGCAGCCGCTCTGCCATCTATGGTGGATATGATTAAAACAACAGGCCAACGTGTTCCTTATCTGTAGATCCAACCCTGGCTACAACGGTCTTTACCTGAAGCCCCATAAGCCTGTTCAAGATTACGTGCGCATTTGCCTAGTGGTTCCTAACCTGCATTCAGTTCAGAGATAAACAAACAGCATTTCATGTACAAAGTAAACGAAGGATGCCAACAACATTTTACACTGAATTTAATTTCTAAGCTGCAGCTGTTGTTGCTGTTGCTGTTGCCGCTTCTGCTGCTGTTGTTGCTGTTGCTGCCATTCTTTCTTTTATCGTTACTGTCAATGTAATTGGCACTGCCAATGTTACCCTAACCGTTACTGTCACTATTATCGCTGTCGCTGTCTCGATCACCGTCGCAGTCACAGTCACAGTCGATACTAATATTAAAAATCGTACTATCGTACCGTTTATGGTACCATTTGTGGTACAATAGTACCACAAATGAAGTGCTCATTGCTTGTCCTTGCGTTGACGCCGGCGTCTGATTTATGGCGTCTCATTTTCAAGGTATTCGCCCACTGCTTTCTGTGACATACGGTACAGTGGGAAAACGATGGAATTGAGGTTTATTTTTTTTTGTTTCATCAGAGTGTGGTTAGAACATCCTACTTGTTCGCAGTGCCTGAGCAATTGAACTTGAAGTCAATATTGAAGTCAATTTGTTTACAACATGCGTCAAAACGTGTGCGCGCATGCACAGACTGCGGCAGAAACAAAATTGTTTTTAATCCAAAGCCGTTGTTATGACCAAATGACGTCACTATATGCTAAGTAACGTTTATGAGCACCTTTTTGGAGGTGTTCAAACGTTTTTGGAGCACAAAAACCTAAGTCTCGGGATCAAACTTACGACTTACTGTATTGTACTGCAGACGTTTTACCGACTCGACCACCTCTGTAGCGGTAGATTCAAAGGTGAAATAGCTGTGAAATAGCGCAGCTATTTCACCTTTAAAGATTCAAGTATTATTATTATCTGTGCTACACAGCTTCTACAATCTCCATCATATATATAAAAAATATATAGTATGAATATATATTTATATATATATATATAATGCATACTGAGTATGCGGTATGTTTTGACAAATTTGCGGTGTCCAGGCAAAAAGTTATTCACCATATAATACCCGAGGCAAGTGTACATTGAATCTAACGCGTTGTCAATATATTTGTCAATACACGATTGTACTTTTACAATTAAAGTCACACGAGATAAATAAAATATAATATATAATGAAAATAAATGATGATCATGACTTTATAAAAAGTACAGCAAACCCGTACTACTAATACTACTAATACTAGGAGGCCTGGCCAGCCGTAGGTATAATGAAATATCTCTGTCATGTCGCTATGTTACATTCAACCAAATATTACCAGTAATTTGTTCAATTAGTTATTTTCAGTATATCAAATTTCCGTGTGACCACCGCCACGTGCGCCGTCTATAGTCGCTACTGGATGAGCAGCATTGATAGTGCGTTGTCTTCGTATAGATTTATGATAAGAAAATATGCAGTAGTTTAGACTCGCAGAATTTAATCAGTTTTATCGTATGCCCGGCTATAAATTGAGTATAATTTACATGATGCAATATATCGTTTACATTTTGGGGTGTTTTTCTTAACATAACACCATCATTTTCTTGCCTACGGTGTTATTCTATAAACGTCAAACGTGTAATTACATCAGGACTCCAATTTCAAACAAGGCAAGCCGCCTATGTTCTCGAAGAAACACGTGTCGTGGGTTTGTTGGCAAACTTTACTCGCCAAAGGATACAAAATAATGTGGAAAAATTAGGTCAACTATTTACGAGTACAATATTTTTTGGGGGAGAATAATTTTCCTGTAACGAATTAGAATTAGATAAAAATTATGATTGAATATTTTCTATGCGTGTGAAATAAACATGTTTTTTTTTTTCACTTTCTAACATAAAATTTAAATAAACTAATAGTTTGGCCAACAAAACGAAAAACGAAAAGCGTGCATTTCTGGCAACATCTTTATAATACATGTAGTAGAAATCGTGCTCTCTGTAATCGGCCGTACGTTAGCGTATTATTGTGCTTCTATTTTAAACTGCAGTCGCCATTTAAACAGTTTGAGCTATTTTTGTTCAGTGGGACCTAATCTCCTATTAATAGTGTGGCATGGGCCTAAATGGATATTTAAAAGGTTATACGGCAAAGTAATTGCTTTTTGGTCTCGACCACTCTGGCATGGATTCTATATATATACGCTATTTTTGTACATCTGCAATCAAGGCATACTGACCTTAATTAATAATAATGGTGCTATAACATTTATAATGCTATGTACAAAATGTAGCAATGGGTTGGGTTTTTCCTAATAGTCTAACTTTCATAGTGTATAACTATTAGGCATATTGATCTGACATTGCGTACGTGTAATTATATGTTTTAGCTGTAATAGTCAAGTACATAAGGTCTTGCTCCTGTTTAAGATGTGGCTCCACAAAGCTCTATAGCGGCCACTCAGACGTTAAGGCAGGGAATACAAAATCCTGTGGGCATGATGTCGATCACGTATTCATACCAAATGTCCTTGCGGTATTCTCCAAACTCTCCTAGCATTTAGTTGTCTCCCTCCAGACGTGTCGAGACACCCCGTGTAATTAAAGCACTCAACATAATGTATAGAGTAGCTATCGTCAACATCGGAAGCAAGTTAGCTATTGCTACTTTAAACGAGGGCTTTCTTTTAGACAATCAAAAAAATAACGCACCATTTGCCATCGTCCTGATGGCAATTATTGAAACCGTGTCATTCAGAATCATTAACGTAAATGAGGTTACTGAAATCGAGCCTCGGTGTGAAAATCTTACGGAAATGAGGCTACTGAAACCGAGCCACAGGGTCAAAATCTTACGGAAATGAGGCTACTGAAATTGAGCCTCACTGTCAATATTATACCTAGTTACGATCGAATAGTTCATATCAATATAATGTCGCTGAAAATCAAACGGTTTGTGTATTGTCTATGTTTAATCATATGCAAACAATTGTATTTTGGGTTTCCCAATTATTAAATACCAAAAACGGTTTGGTTTTGCGGGGATTTCAATGATTAATCATCAATATAATATGTTATGTTCAGTTTCAATATTTGAACTGTACAAGGAAGTTTGTTTAGAAACCAAACTTGCTCACTCTTCCTGGCCAGATTGCATATTGAAGTACAAAGCCATCTTCATACCGTGATAATGTAAACACTAGCCGGAGGGCTGCGCAATCCTCACGAGAGGACCAATTCAATTGGTTTAGTCTCCGCTTGGAATGTATTATAGACAGTATCTAGTAGCCTTCTATATAGTCGTATATAGTATCATGCGTTTCTCGTTGGTAGTCTTCTCTCGAAGTGATGTGTGAATCCTGCCACTACCTCCCCCAGGTGAGTTTCGTTCACTGACTCCGAATGACGAGAGGTTTCGTGCCTTCACGTAATCCATGCTTAATACTTGTCGTTTCGATTATTTTATGCAAGACTTCTGTCTGATATAATAATGACATCCTCGAGGCTGTTCGCATTATCTTGAGAAATATAATTAGGCTGGTTCGTTTACTCTCTTTGTTGCGACAACAACCCACTTGATTGCTCCAAATTCTACCTTGAGTGTATCATTGTATGTTAATTGACTTGTTTAATGAACAAGGTTAATTTCCGTTGTATACAGTCATAATATATTGATGTTTAAAATGTTGTACGATCTGGAATCCTAGACAGTATCTTGTATAAAGATTCTCGGCTGAATTATTTCGGCTCTCGATTATTATTGGGTTAACCCAATCAAAAAGATAGGTAGAATCTATTGGCAAAACTGTGGTATGTTTATAGCTGTGTTACCTTGTATAAAAATAGTGTTACTACGTGTATGGCAGTGTTACCTTTATTAACACTATATAGTATGATGCTATGAGTTTATGGCTGTGTTAACTTAGCACTATATATTATTATGTTACTACAAATGTGGCGGTGTTACTTTATGGCGTTACTAATTTCATAGCTTTGTCACCATTATTAACACTACATGTATATAGTACCGGTATGATGTAAGTTTACTACCTTCATTAGCACAATAGCATATGGTGTTGTGGTTGCGTTACCTACAATACTCAGTGTTGTATTGGGTTTCCCAATCCAGTTCATCTGCTAAGCTAATCACACCGATGTGGTCACACACCTATATTCCTCAAGCCTCATTCTGGTTGGCTATAAACAATACTTCTGGAGTAATGCTGCCTAAATACAGTGATTACCACCTGGCTACTTCATCCATTAAAAAGTCTTCAGAATTTTCTATTATCCCAGACATGCGAAATTGATCCCGGAGAGAGTAGGATTCGTCATAAGACGCTCATATTTACCAAAAATAATAAAAGGAGTCTGTTACACTAATTGTACCGATTGTATATCTTGTCTTGTCTTGCATAGGCTGTATACAGTGTCATAACTATCATACAGATGTATCATATGGTGAAATATTGGCACGTGTGTTTTGTGTGCTGTACATAATTTATGTACACCCCAGGACACGTACCAAAATGTATTTATACGGCGACACTCTTATGTAAACAACGACAATGAGACAAATGATTTACACGGCGACACTCTTATGTAAACAACGACAACATTTTATTTATACGGCGACACTCTTATGTAGACAACGAAAATGCAACACATTATGTAAACAACGACAATGTAACACATTATTTATACGGCGACACTCTTATGTAAACAATGACAATGTGACAAATGATTTACACGGCGACACTCTTATGTAAACAACGACAATGTGACAAATGATTTATACGACCACACTCTTATGTAAAGAACGACAATGTAATAAATGATTTATACGGCGACACTCTTATGTAAACAACGACATTTTTGTGTTTATACGACGACACTCTTATGTAAACAACGACAATGTAACAAATTATTTATACGACCACACTCTTATGTTAAGAACGACAATGTAATAAATGATTAATGCTGCGACACCGTAAAGTAAAGTATTGACACTGCGCCACTGATGTATTGCTGTGCTGTAACGTATTTTATTTATTCACACGGTAATAGAGTTTATTTATACTGATACGATACCATAACGTAATATACTATACGACACTGTACTTCATTATTTATACTACGACACCGTGATGTAACTCATTGGTACTGCGACCCTGTGCCGGTAGTTGATTTAAATTGCAAGCCTAACTGTAAGGTAAATTTTTGTATAACATAATGCTATGTATACTACGTATCGTAACGTAATTTATTTATATCGCAACACTGTTAAATGTAGGCCCCTAATAATTTATTTTACTGAACGTAACTTATTCTGCGACACCGTACCGTAATGTGTTTATACTGCGACACATTCATGTTGTTATTCCTGCTGTCAGTCATCTCAAAATTATCGTTTGTAATGCATCTCCCTGCTTGTAGTCTTAAAGAGAGATTAAAGTGACATTTTTTACTCCGAGATTTTAGCTTCCTATTTTCGCCAATTTGCTATCTTAGATTTTAAGCGGCAGCGAGTGCTATCTGAGCATAAGAAATGCGTAAGGTCGGTGGTAAAAACTAGCGACACGAAACACACAAAACACTCATCTCCAGCCTGGATGACAAGCGAAGGTTCAATTTGTCGTCATCACTGACTCATTCACACTTGATGTGCAATGATATTTTTAAGTGTAAAACTGGCAAATACGTGGTAAGGTTGAACACTTAATACCCCAAAAAAATGCTAATGAAAGAGTTGAGAAATCTCAAATTTTCTTGTAAAAAATGTTGTTTTCCGTAGAACTAATAGCTGTACTATTTCGAAGAATTTGTATAGTGAGAGAAATGAAGACATTGTAGCTGTGATTCAGCCAAGTTTTTGCGACATTATTAAGCTCAACCCCTGCTATTCTACCGAAGACATTTATTCCAAAGAAGAGGACATTGTCAGCTTATGACTCTTCACAGATGTCATTTTGTATCAAATAAAATTTACTCGTTTTTTTTTTAACGAAATGCTTCAAACACAAAGAGCCTGCGCGGTCTGGTTACAAATAATTATTCATTGAAACAAAATTTTACTTTTTCATTACCTTAAAAGCAATTGCCATACATTGTCATTGATTCATACAATATCAATGAAGGAATATCAATGAAAAACAAACGTACATGGTTTCAAACACACGCGTGCGTGGGTTGAATATGACCTTCTTAATTTAAAAGGACGACTACACATAAAATACGTGCATTCTTTGATTTTCTCACAAAATGAGTATTTGTAGCGTGTATAAAAAGTTAACGAATTGATTGTTGCGTAATTCATTCCACTTTACGGCGTGTATTCTTCCTTGTCACGACGGACGTTCACCCATCTGTGTAAAGTAATTAGCTTAAACATGATTCTTTCCAATAATATCGACAATTGGCGTGTTTCACACAGGATATATTTTCACAGGTCGGTGTCCTGTCTTTATAAGCTTGGTGTGTTAACTCTTCGTCGGATAGATCTACCGATGATGAATGGGACAGTGTAACGAAATGGTTTTTATTACAACTAGAATAATGATAATTGTCAAGTTCCATTCATTCAGGGATGCGATTTGTATAGCAGTGTTTAGCACTGATGCATTCCAGCACATTTATATTTGGTAGATTAAAAATCTTTATTTTAAAACATCCGATTTATAACCGGCCCCCAAAACTCCTTGTTATTAAAGGTAAAGTATCGTGATACTTTTTGGACGCAAGCCCTCTCGTGACTCTCATTGTGAATTGTTATAAACCGCAGGAAATTCTCAGCCTCTTCACATCTCTATCTTTATGACTCAATCCCAGGGCTCACGTTCGTTTTAGCACGTAACAAAATGGGAGCCCGACATCTCTGGGTACAAATATAAGATTGTTTGGCTTTTAGGACCTAAGCGGATAACGCAGATTCGGTGTTTATTACTTAATCACAAAATACGCATGCGTAAAAGCAGTTATGATTATTGCTTACATGTAATTTTCTGCTAATATAATCAGTGAATGTCCGCATATCCTTATACGAGTTCAATCAATTGAAAACAGCTAAATATATCTCTACATTTAACTATTTAATTATCATAATGATTAAATGCTGCGTATATGACCGAGTCTCTTTTCTCCTCAAAATACAAACAAATTTCCGTTTATTGATAAATAAAACTAAACATTTCTGTATTTGTTACGAGATGTCATGTTCGATTTTATTATTTTGTCAGCAGTTTTTTGCTCGTATTTTTCGAGATCAAATTCCGCAATTCTACCTTCCTTCAATGAGTGCTTTAGGCTAGTAAGATGCGTTTCTGCCAACTTAATTATGTCCTTGTT
This sequence comes from Pteraster tesselatus, assembly GCA_032273685.1. NCBI lineage: Eukaryota > Metazoa > Echinodermata > Asteroidea > Velatida > Pterasteridae > Pteraster > Pteraster tesselatus. The sequence continues at coordinate 14,840 of JAVCKS010008725.1, forward strand.
TTAAGCGTTACACGTGAATTCAAATTAATAGGTAACTAATATATGAGTGGACGAACATTATATTAATCATACTTTCCTGAATTAATAACATTAGAGCAGTTTGCGACGAGTGCGGTTTTCATAAATTCGATTGAATAACCACACCCGAACCTTGTAACATTTTCTTTCGTGCATGAAACTTAAGGCAAGCAAGGTCTTGTGGGATTCGTGAAACTTGACCCGCCGATACAGAGTGAGAAACAGCGAGGAAATTAAAATGACTTGAAAAGGCGACATAACGGAAAAGGTCACCGGCGCGACTAATGCTTTTGAGGTAACAGAGATTTTATTGCACGTATTTTATGTAGAATTTGACAATTAAACTGTATCTAGCAATAATGTGTTTTCGTATTCCTTAGTACGCTGGAAAGAAATCCGCCAATGTCTCGGAAATACGTTTTGCATTTCGTTGGAGGTTGTTTCGTCCGTACATGTGTATTGATCATAGCAAAGGTTGGATAGAATTTCAAAGCCTGTTTATTGATTCGATATCTCGTTGGGATGCAAGACGAATCCTAGAGGATGGGCCCGCTGGGGAACAAAGTCTTCCACAGGTTGTAGATGAGTTGGCTTCAATTCCACTGAATATTACTGCTAGCACGGAACGAACAACCGGTCAGCCCAATAGTTTTCAATGAAGTCTTGTTTTTAATTACCGGTGCTCGTCTATCTCCACGGTTTATGCTTTTTTATAGTATTTTATTATGACAGCTAACCTACATCCAGCATTGCAGCATTAATTCGAGATTAGTAATGATGTATACTAGTGCTATACCATGTGTTCATTATGAACTTTACAACAGCTAATACGTGCCCTGTATCCAAACACCCAACAAACCTTTCGGAGGTTAATCTGTTCCGAAGAGTGCAATTACCGGTAGGCCCTACAATAATTATATCATGCAGTGGTGCAGTCGCTCGGAGTATTTTTCATCACTAATATTTGAAGATTATCTGTTATGGATAGGTTAAAAGGTTTGCATGTAATTTGAGAAAACAATCAAACTAGTTATCGGATTTTTCAGAATATATCATAAATGTGACCCACTCTGCGTAAATGAGTCACATGCCGCCGAAATATATATTTGAGGTACAGATATGGCTAGAAAGAGCATAATACCAGCTTCGTTTTTATATATGTTGGATACCGATTGCATTTTGGGTTGAAAAGTTCTCTTTTGAAGAAAACAAAATACTAGGTTATAATGTGTGTAAATCCTTAGGTAAATTATATTATAACTCAAATAAAGGTTTTGCGACATGTGACTCATTTTTGCAGAGTGTGTCACATATATAGACGGTAAGGTTATCTGATATCAATTGCTAACTTTGAAAGTGTACGATGTGCTTTGAAAATAAATTTTGTTTGAGATATTGTCGATACCCTCAAATCACTTTGTACCAACACGGAAAATTTATTTGTGCACATGCAAAGTTGTAATGCCTGTAGATTTAGGATCTGTCTCATAAACAGCCATTTAGTTGTGAATTAAGTGTTTGATATATATTTCGCTGTCTTTTAGGGAGGAAACCGAAATCATTGAAGGGGAGGTGGTTGAGATTCAAATAGACCGACCAGCGACGGGACAGGTACGTACGTTATTGGGGAATATAGAACTATTATCCCAATTGGGATGTATCGCGTATTTTAATATCTGAATCGGGGGAAAGAATTAAATCAAAATAAGGATATAATTTGAAAATTGGATTTAGGGACAGGTATGTTGGTTTTTGCGGGATTTAGACTTGCTATATCTAATCAGGGTATATAATTGAATCAAGGTAAGGATATAAACCTGGATCAGGGTATAATATTATATACTTGAATCAGGACTAAACTCAAACCAGAATAAAACCTTAATCAGGTTTCTGATAAAAATGTTTAATCCAAGATTTGTTGTCTCCACTCCTATTCACCCTTTCCACCCATCCCACCTGCCCACCAATCCCTCCCACCCGCCCACCAATCCCTCCCACCCAACCCTTCCCAACCACCCCTCCCTGCCACCCAACCACCCCTCCCTCCCAACCACCCCTCCCTCCCAACCACCCC
>JAVCKS010008747.1:23263-38904 GCA_032273685.1 Pteraster tesselatus
AGAGAGAAAGTTGGTATTTTATTGAAATAATAATAATACGCCTAATAATAAAGGGTCTGTTTATAATTTTGTTCTAGAAAATCTGGCCCATCTTTTGTTTTAACACAGTTCATATATATGTTATGGCATAACCATATAAACTAAGAGGGGAGTCCTGGTTGTATGGAATATCTATAACCACAAACCACAGCCAAAGAAATCTCAAGTTTTCTTGCTAAGTGATCCAGTCAACAATAACTTGATCACGGTCAGGGTTACCAGTAGGCATCACGCTGTGACATCAATGGGCAACGGCCCCTTAAGCCAACTACAAGGTCAGAGGTCATAGGCTCAGCTTTGATTTTAGAAAATAGATTTTGATGCTTTGATAATAATACAATTTCCGCCTGGATGGTATGATTTAGGCTTTGCTGGATTGTAATGAAGTCAAAAATGTCAAAAGGGCTCACACTTTTTTTGTTATCAGTAACCTGTACTGATTTGGTTGTGCAATATTGACAAAAAAATAGAAAAAGTTTTGTTATTGCCTTTCACTACCATTGGTGAGTCAACTCGAGGGTGAGATTTTCCTAGAATTATTGTCAGAGCTTACTTTGATCGAGTACCTCAACTTAGTGGAGTGACCCTGCTACAAGTACATTTTTCTCATTACGGTAGTTCTGACAGAGTACTTTATTGTTCAATATTTCTTACCTTTGCTGTTACGTCAATGAGGACTTCCTTGATCACGTATACTTCACTCCACCCAGGGGCACTTAAACCTGTGTAATGCAAGCACAGTTGATAGTTAAATAGAATACCTTGCTCATCCTAATATTGTACACATATATACTTCAAATACTGTTTTTTGTAGGTAGTTCTTTGTTGGTAGTGTTCTGTTGGTGGTGGTCGGTTTTAATAGCAATTTTGTGGTGGACAGACTTCTCTATGGTCTTCAAGATCATCAAAGAAATCAAAGCATATAAATCTAGCTGCTCTACGTTTGTACTGCCTCGAATATAACTTCATGTTTCTATTGGTAAGGGTCTAATACACTGCGCAGAATTCAAGTTTGCGTCTAACCAAGATCCTATATATTAGGTACCGGTAGTATATTCTTAACTTTTGTTGAGCCGTTGTCTCTAGGTTTTTGCAAAGTAGTCCCAGGACTTGATATGCTTTAGCAGTGGCGTTGCTAATGTCATCTGCCAAGCTTAGATTATACCGGTAGTTGATTTCTAGCCCCCCTCCCCACCCTAGGTGTGACTATTCACAGACTGCAGACTGTACAATGAGTGGATCTCCATTCATTTTATATGATGACTGGGGGGGCTTTATATCTTGTGTGTGATGCACATGGCATGACATTTTGTGATATTTAATTTGCCTGTTGGATTCCCAGTTGCATAGCGTGCTTATGACATACTGCAACTTCTGCAACTGCAACGTTAAGTTTCTCATTATCATCAGCCAGTAGTCTCTCTTGGAATTTATCTCTACTGGTAGCTCAGTCAGATATAAAATAAACAGTACGGTAATAGCCCAGGAACTGTTCCCAGTGTCTAAAAGACACTTAAACATCTCTTTGGCTGTGGCAGCCAATGCGAAAGACGAGCTCAGTTTTAGATGCCCCAGCGGGAAAAGACCCCAAAACAGATGCAAAATGCAACTTATAATGAACATAGAAACAGAATGTGCCCTACTTTTAATAGTGAACTCATCTGCATTCAATTCTCTTCGTGTTTTGTTTGTTCACACAACTACATGTACATAGATTGTTCCTTTAAGTAAAGGCTCGATTGACGATGCAAAGGAAATAAATAGGGCATTTTGTAGGCAACACAAACCAATCATTATTTTGTCAATTCAGTGGACAAGACGTTCCATTCACATCACTATTGCTGAAAGCACATCGCTATTGCTTGAAAGGAACTTACATTGTCAATAACACAATACCTGTACTTGATGTAATTTAATTAACAAATTTCAGGAAAGATAGATGTATTCATTACAGTGCTATGACACTAAACAGCCACTGTTTTCACAGAATGACATTTCATAGTACACCTTTTAGTATATCATACATGTACAAAAGCACTAAACGTTCCTGCTATTCAATGTACATAGTTATGTGAAGATTATGTGATTGTTCAGTTATAATGTCATCTTGGTTTTATCAAAGCCAATTCATCCCAGTTATAGACAATTCCTAAATTTACTCCAAATGCACACTTCTATCTTTTAAGTACTGTTTTGCGACATTTCAAGCGAAGATCGTTGATAGCCTACCACAGGAGTCTGTATCGTAGGCGAAAGAAAATCCTGGGTGCACTGCTGGAAACGTAAATATTCCATACGCACATTTTCTTTCGCTAGAAGGTGGGGACACAACGTTATCTACTAGTTAGATTTCTGTATCTCGAATGTGTTAGCAGATTTTGTTTACTACGATCTATGGATTGTCTTGAAAATTTGAAATTAGTTTTAAGGAAACAACTACATAAACACATATTTAAAATGCACACATTTTTCACAGAGTTTGAATCCTTCAGGCTAATAGCAATTTTGGAATCCAATTTGTACCTTTGTATGTATGATTTATCAATGATTTATGTACAATTTATGAACATTGATTTGTTTGTCCAGCTAATAAACAAAATCTTTCTAAGCTAGTACCACTACAGTATCACACACAGCTACCATACTATCGGTGTACTAGCTAATTATCATACTGCTTAATTTTATAAATCAGGTGCGAGAAAGACTGCTGATCCGAGCGATTTGGTCTCTTGGGTGGTACTCGCCCTGTCTCCATTGACACTTGTGACTTATTTACTGCCTATCAAGTAACATTTTAAGTTTATTTCCCTGTCAAATGCTTCTTCAAAAAACACCCCCAAATTACTCACAATCTTATTTGTAATCTATTCATCGCATTTGTTAAAAGTTGATTAATAAATGCATATTTCTCCTTGTCTTAGTGCAGGGATGGCTATAGGCCCAATTTAAAACTCCTCCTTTCTGTAACTTGTACCAAATGAAAGAGGGAAAATCTAAAGCATTATAGAAAAAAAAATCAGTTCACATTTATAATTTGGAGTAACTATAGAATACCCCGCCACCACGTCCCTTTTCTAAAATAATCCTGGTACCCAGAAGTCACTTCACAATGATTCTAATTACAATGGTACCACACTAGTCACCAAAACAGGAGTGGCGGGGTATTCTATAGTTAAGCAAAATATAAAACACAATAATTTTGTTTTTGTTTTTTGGTGCTACACTGTAGCCATAGGAAATCGTGAGTATTTAAGACTTGTTGGACTAGTGATTGCTAGTATGTGATTGCAATTATTATTGTGAATACCCGTCCAACCCAATTCTTACAAACACATTTTTCAAACAATTGTACCCAGCTGTCATATCAAAATGAATTATTTGCAAGGGTACCAGACTAGTCTCATAATATCTTGAATGAACTGGAGTTCGATCAGCTATATGTGTCATTATCCCCAAAGTGTCATAATGCACAAAGCTCAAATCAGATGATAACATTACAACAATAGTCGAATATTTCAAGTCTGAATAATGGTGTGTGTACGTTATAGTACGGCTAGCACTAGTACGTGTATGGTAATGCCTATTGAGTGAGTGTTGCAAAAAAACACTAAGTCAGTACGTGAGTACGTCAGTAGAATTTCAGGCTTAGATCCTAAATATTGCACAATGTACAACCCTCATAAAACCGACTAAAACTAATTAAATATTTTATTCTATTAGTGCTCAGATAATAAAGTCACTTACCCGTTACCGTATACGTACACAAAATATTGAATTATTTAGCAATAAATTGATAGTGATAGCACGTTCAATCGGCAAACTCTGGTGGGTAGCCATCTTTAGTTCAGACTTCAGTATTTGCATTATAGCAACGTTAAACAAATTGACCAATAGAAATTTGGTATTTCAACAGGTGGGGGGAGCTATGAATAAATTATTATTCATTTATTCAGACGTGTATTCACGTTTTTGTACACTACCAGTCAATGTCAATTGAGGCAGTGTTGTGTATCAATCGAGTATGATTGGCCAACTGTAAATATTCATAGCGTTCTGTCACGTAACTCACAATCCTGTTAGTTTCGCGCAGATCCGACGAATAGCTTTCTTTTGAAACATGCCGCGTTCAGTCACAAGGCATTAAGTGCCTAGCGGTTGTGTGTGTGGTGTGTGTTATACAGATTGCGTGTCAGTGAAACCATAATAGCCCATTACACAGCAGTGAAATCTATCATTGGTAGAAAGCGAACGTCGCCACTGGACGTACAATTTAGAAGCTCCGGGATGTTCATAAACAGATCAACCGATCGTCGTGCAGCAACAACCAGATTCGAAGGTACTTTTGCATAGGTATATCGCGTTTAAACTTGACATCTGAAAAGGAGAACTTTGTAATTGATAACAATGGACGGCATAACCAAAGCGAATGAACATGTCAAGCGGCCCATGAATGCCTTCATGGTTTGGTCTCGGGGACAGCGTCGCAAGATGGCCCAAGAAAACCCCAAGATGCACAATTCGGAGATCAGCAAACGTCTCGGTGCCGACTGGAAGCTTCTTACCGAAGAAATGAAACGTCCCTTCATCGATGAAGCGAAACGGTTACGGGCACTTCACATGAAGGAGCATCCCGATTACAAATACAGGCCAAGACGAAAACCCAAGAACATGATGAAGAAAGATCGCTACGCATTCCCCATTCCGTGCATACCGACATCGTCCACCAACTCTTATGGTCCAGTTACGACATCCCCCATCGATATTTCAGCGGAGAAGATGCGGTCCTATCTACCGTCTGCAATACCGAATCACCCGTATCATATTCTCGATCATCACGTTTCCGGGAAATTCGACACGACGTCCCACCTACGAGCGGCAGAGATGGCGGCGGCTGCCGGAGCTCTGTACCCGTCGCACCTATCGCCGTACCTGTATCCACCGTCGCTACACCCGTCGCTCACCAGTAGCGCGTTCGGTAAACTCCCTCCGGGGGCCGGCAGTCCAATGCCGCCTCACGCGCACAGTATTCACGGGCAATCGCAGTACATGATGCCGTACGGTTGGCCGGGCAGCCCGGATGTACAACGACCAGTGGCATACATTTTGGTCAAACCGGACATGGAGCCTTATTGTCCCACCTCGCACCCTGCAATCCGACCAACGGTGCCAGTACCCACGCGACACACCGCTGCAATATAAAAGTAGGACGACCACCACAGGTGTTGTTTATATATATACTCATGATGTACAAAACACTTCAGGGTTACTGAACACTAAAAACCCTCTAAACGTTACAAACTTGACGACCTAGCTTTTTTGGGGCTGGTGAAAAAAGCATCATCTGTTACTATATACTGTTATTAAAGTAAGAAATTGTACTACTCAATTTCTTTTATATTGTTATGTTTACAAAAGTTTGACACGTGGAGATTAATGTTTGTAAATAATCTGTTAACTAGAAAAAAAATTCTCCCAAGATGATGTGTATTATACCTATTTTTTATGATTTTCAGCAGAAGTGTTAAAAATATATCGTTCCTATTTCTTAATTTGTCACTTGAAGGTGATCACATAGTCATTTATCGGACAACCTAGTTACAACTTCATTATTTCATAACTGTATTTGGCAATTTCACAGATAACAATGTTATATTGCGATTCTTGTGATTTATAGCACTTCTGCTTCAAGGGAATAATTTTAGGACTTAATTAACAAACCGTTTTATATTGTCTTATTAGAAGTACAGTATATTAGAGTCCATTTTGACAAGATGTCAATTACACAAACTGAGTCTATATGTTGGATATTAGCGTCAGTTTGTAAGTTCTGAAATATGTAACCGTGGACGCACAAAATTATGTATTCTTTTATATACTCGATTGGAGCATGACATGCAACAGAGCAAATCACCCATTGACAACTGTTTTTTTTTCTTTCAGTTATTAAATACAAAATATGTTTGTTCAACTTAAAAATAAATCTACGCCTACAGCACATTTGACGCTGGATCATTCCACCAGGTTGGGGCACAATTTGTGGCAGTTTCCCACGTTACATTTTATGAACGGTTCTTTCCATTGTGGACTGATGTTCATTCTAATTTAAAGAGCTGTGAATATATACATGTACACTCATAGTAAAATAGCTGATATTGTTGCTGTAACAAGTGGCACTGTTGAAAATCACGTCTCCCAACCTGGTGGAATTATCCCACTTTATAATCGTTAAAACTAGAGCCCAGCTGAATATTTCTGTGACGAGAGGGAAACATAATAATGGTCTAGTGGATGTATAGTGAATAACACCTAAAATGTTGGGGTATTACTTTTGACAAATAAACTGCTTAAAGTGGCATTTTATTCAAACTGCCTGTTTAAACATATTGGTATCTTTGCTTTGGAATAGAGCTTCATGACTCCGGTGTGAACCTAAACTGACAATTTCAATTTGGTATATTGATTAGAGTGTATACAAACTTAGGAAATGATTGAAACTTATATTTCAAATTGTGACAGTTTACTGGGTATGACTTTGTTGGTCTGACAATCTTTGACAATGTATAATGACAATTTTCTACATTGTGTTATTGCATTCAAACTGCTGTAAATTGTTAATTTTGAACTGGTTATAAATAGTTTAGAAATAAAATAGTAGATGAGTTGACAAACCTCGCATTTCTGAGGCAATAGAAGTTTGCTGATAGTTATCCTGAGACAAGCTCAACAATGGATGTATACAATTTTATGATAATTAGCTTTTTACTCACTGGACGAAGCAATAATACCAATTGGCAAGGGGTTAATTTTCTAAGGAACTGTAATTTAGTTTCCTTTTAGATAAAATGATGCTGTGGGATTATGTATAGTAAAGAAGACGTTTGATCTTTTCAGCATTGACTATTGTCTTTATCAGAGCGCCATTCAGTCGCTACTTTATTGGATATGGATGGGTTGAGTTATTAAATAAATGTTATGACAAAATGTTGCTGTTTTGTTTAATTTATGTGCAAATTTTGTTTGTATACACTTCCTCTTAGGAAGTGATTTCAAAATGATTTCTTTTCGCTGTCATGTTACAGGTACATGTATTACATTTTGTAAACTATATGACCAAACATAGTAGTATTTTTGTAGAGCAGGGCTTGAATTAGAATAGCCTATACGCGGTCACGCTGGTAAAGACATTTGTCCCGTTTAAGACTGTTTCTAAAATTCAATATGTGAGAAACCCAGTGCTTTGAAGTATCGTACCCATAAAAAGAACGTTACTCCAAAAGTAAACCAGGGACGAATTTTTATTTTAAGATTTAAACTTTGCTGTGTTGCTTTTTTTAAGTGCTTGGCAACATCAGCAGACAACAATGCAATAGTATATAAACGTGCGGCATTGTGCCTTGACTTTGGCTTGCAGAAAACAAAAGCCGTTGTGTGCCGATGTCCCCCTTTCACGTCAAAATAGTTAGGCGTATACGTGTACATTTTTTCTCAGGAGGTGAATATACTTTCGGTACACGATTACGTTTGAAAAATCACTGCGGGATTTATTTGGGTTTCTATTCCAAAGGGGACTGTGTGTGCGCGGGTGTACACTATTATGAGTATTATAATGCGTTTGAATTGTACAATTGCACCGCAAGAAAAGGAGCGACCCCAACTCAATACAGCTTAGTCACTTCACGGTATATTGCTTTCGAATAGTACAAAACTTGTTTATCTGGTTATTTTCCCCCCGTGTATTATCGCCATACTCTACTTAGTGGTGGATATGCCTACAATAAAGCTCGGTTTCCAATGTAAAAACGCATGGTATTTACGGGGACTGTACCCAGCACTATCGATATATCGTGCGCGCTCACTGACTCCGTTTACGGTATTATAACATAAGAAAAAACTAACCATACAGGCGTAAAATAACAGCGTCATAAAGAAAAACACTTTAGGCAACGAGAGGCCACGTAAATGAATAGATGAAAGGTGGCTTGGCAGAAGTAGTTGTTTTCGGAAAGAAGGTTTTAAAGAGCTTCAACAAAGGGGGTAATGCTTGTCGATATGCATGATAATAGCCACCGTAGCGGGCATTCAGGGGGATGAATAGGCAATCCTTGGCGGGGGAAAATAAGACTAAACCTTTCTGAATGGCCGAGCTGGAATAGCAAGGTGTGGCTATTGTTCCCCATCAAAGAACCAGCTATTGAAATTTAGGGTTGACAATAGAAAATCCCTGTCGGATTAGAAAAGCGCGAATAACGAACGGACCCCCCAAAAATATACAAGACCGCGCGGTAACGGTTGGGCGTGCACGGAACATTACCTTCCAACGGTAACTCGATACCATGCGTTCTTTGGTGAATTGATAATGGTGTTATTACGGCAGTAGTGGTGCTTGATAAACGCAACAGATCCAAATAATAAATAATATTGTAACCCTTTACTCTTTTACATCGGTTTCGATCCCTGATGCTAATTAAAACCACTCTATTAAGCGCAAACAAATCTCTAGCAGAAGAAAAAAAAATGTGTTTGTTCGAATTCGTGAATGGGGTCGCCCGAGTCCTTAGGTAAACCGTGCGTGTGTTTTTGACCAGGGACAAACAAAGTACACGGAACTAAACAATAACGCGATTGCAGCAGCTATTGTGGCTTAGATGAATAGCAGCGGACAGCTGAAGGGTCGTTCTTTACAAATTAAAGTCTGGCATTGGCGGTTTTTTCTTTTATTTTCCGAGTAAAATGCTGGATGGTTATTGAATAGGATTGATTTTTTTATTTATTGTGCAGTAAATTGCATGCGCGGTCTGCCATTAAATTTTAAGTACTCTAGTATTAGCTTAAGGATTTTCAACAGAAATAGTAGGACTTTGAAGGGGTCGATGAGTACATCAACTTAATTGAACTGTTGGTTTTGGAGTCAAGCAAGACAAGGATGCAAAACACGCTCCGCACGTGACATACACATAATTATTAAAACCATACATTATGGTTTAATGACTTAACAATATTATGCTATCTATATATTCCGCCATTGTATAGTTAACTATAATGGCCAAACACACATTCATAATCAGGTCAACGTAGAGCGTCAATATTATCGATGGGATGAACAGTTCAGCATCATAGGCTATTACACCAATGACCTACGAAAGACCTACGAAACATATACTACAGTGTATAACAAAATAAACAAGATAATCTAAAACAAACAACTTCATAGGTAGAACCGAACTGACATACAATAAATTGTTAGTTGCAACAATCGTTATTACATGTATCTCTAAACTGTGCGTAAACAGTTGTGTACTTCCATGCAGCTAAACAGTTTCAAAGCCAAATCAGGAAAACCAAAGCAAACCCGGCGTAAATAGTTAATAAACATCGCTTGAGCTCCCACCGACGTCCCATGTAAAATGGTGCTACATCAACAGAAACGGGACTCTGTCTTCCTTTGATGGATTTTCATGAAACTTCCCATTACCTGGTGCCTTGGTTACTTTCCAAATGCGACCATGGAGTCCAACATGATATCAGAAATTCATTCTAATGTAGAAAATGGTTGCTTGCATGCGTCATCATTTTTTGGGTTACTTAATTGGCAACTATTTATAACAGTTCGTACTACGCGAGGCAGGCACTATACACACAACACAAATCACACGTGATAGTTTAGAGCAGTTTAAAGCAAAATAAGTTTTGAAACGGAGGAGCATATTTTGTAGTACATTGTGACCAATGCTTACCAAGCAAGGACAAATTGGTGCCATAACACAGTAATACTATTTGAGTATTTCATTTTGGAAAAAACGCGCTTGCCCTTCCTAAACTACCTTCCTCCATGATGTACCTAACACAAAAATCCCAATAATATGCAGTTTGACGATGGCCGGATGCTGAGGGAACTAGTGTCTTTACGTTGACTGTCCTTACGTGGACTTATGCTCCTGCCACTACAGGAATAAAATTTAATATGGAACGGACTTTTTTTAGGGATGCCATGAATAGAGTTTTGTACACTCTATACCTCAATGAACCGGGGATAAATCGTCCTAAGCACCCATCGATATTCCATTCACTCTTGGACGTCAGCGCGCGGCGGGCAGAGCAGCCGCCCCACCGTCAGGCGCGTTTCAATTTATTATCAATTCTTAGCCGCAGACAATGGACAGTAGCGACTCTCCTCCAAAAGAAAGCCACGTGTTACTTTCATCAGCCAGGAGAACAAAAAAGAGTAAAATGTCTATCCTTGTAAAATCGAGTTTTGGCTTTTATTGACCATTCATCGCTTTGTGCAAAAGGACTATGGATGGATTTTTGGAACCGGATTAAGACGACGTAACACCTATACTTGTATAAGGAAAATCCATTTAGGGTACTCGACACAAACAACATCCCAATGGACCATATCAACTCGACAAAAGAGCGTCATAATACCACAAAAGAAAGCAACTTCCACGACACACTTATGTCAACCATTCTTCTTGTTTTCTAAACAATGACTAAAAGAGGGTATAAAGACACGATTTTGTTTATACTGGTGATAATTGTAGTTCTATTCATTAATCGATGAAAACAAATGTACCAGCTGTGTATTTGAAAAGGCAATTAGCCTGATGCTAGTTTAGCAGTAACATCGTTGTTCGCAGCAAGACAACTGCTGTAGTCTATTATTGCAATCAGATTTGTTGTGATCGGTTGTAATGTTCCTTGGAAACAAATTTGTCATTTATTAGTGCTATAAACTCATTCTGTATTTAATTTAACCTGTTGTAACGTACCGGATGATACACCAGCGAGCTAAACACGCGCACACGGCGGGAATAAAAGATATGGTTTATGTTTTGCAAAATGATTATCCATGGTTACAATAATACCTCCGTAGGTACGCTTCAAACAGAGAGATACCCACAGGCTTGCCACAGTATGCAGTTCCTCCAAAGGAAGAAGAGCAAGACATCGCAATCTGTTTATCAAGTTTCCAAAAATCTAGTTGCGAGAAAGACAGAAAAAAGGGTCGGCATACCGAAAAAGTCCCTCCAACAATAATATGGCCCCATCAGCAATATCTTATGCGGCAAGCTGTAGTTCCCAAGTCAAGTACAGAAACCACAATGGCCGGTCAATAGACCACCTGCGCTAGCCTATGAAATCGCCCTTTTGTGGCCCTATATTCGCGGGGGCTCTCTTCGAGATGTTAATATTATTATTACCGTATGAAGTATTATTTTATGTCATTAATCTTGGGGGAGGGGAACTTTCGCCGAAATCATCCCACGACCCCTGCTGGCCCAGCGTACGTCATTCCTGTACCATTCGTCACCGGGTGTTACATCAAGTGGTTAACCTCATGTTTTCAGGTTCATGGTCATATTTACAAATATGACATTGTCATTATAAATATTTATTTAATCAACAGATTTATTTAGTAACAGATTTTTGTTTAGTTAGTGTATTATATAAACTATTTATAAACTGGTATATATACTAATTGTTTTTGGGGTAAAACAATGGCATTATGCCGGCAAACCCTCCCTGCGCAATTTGCGTGCTTAACAAAACAATTGTTTGGAATCGCATATTCTGGTTAATAAAACTGGTCAAGTTTCCTTTTGTAATATTATTTTTCTCTTGCCGAACGAATTTGAGGTCTTATGAACCAGCGATTATATGGTCTTTACGCAAACCGTGTAACAACTCGACAACAAATTCCTATGAATGGATTGGTTGGATTTGGGGTTAGGGTTACACGTAATACATCTATTACAAAATGTGGGGAACAGTATTAACTAGATTATTACAAAAGTATTACATTTCATGAAGGGCTCAAAGGGAGTTAAAGGGGGCTATCGTCTTAGCTAAATAGAACACCCTCAATGCACGGTCGTAACGCACGGACTCGAATTTATTGTAATCGAATTGATTCGTATTCTGTCTGTTGGGGCATGTATTCGTATGACGTATGAAAATGATTGCCCAAGCTCCTAATATTTTGTGTTATAGAATGTTTTTTCTCTCATGAAGCTTGCGGTCACCATCTTACTGAGGACTGAGAGTAATGAATGCGATTGATTGATTGGTGGAATTATAGGTAAGCCTAAAGTGGCGTTTATCTGCGATTTGAACATTGTGGTTTCTATAGTTATAGATGTTATCTGCAGCGCCCCCTTTCGTTAATGAAACTTTTAACCAGTCGAAAATGACTTTGTCTATGCCTTTTTGTTTAGGTTTACAGTAATACTTTGCTGGTGTGTGGCTAACTCGTCAGTTCTTTTTGGCGTTATATTCCAATCGTCTTTTACCTAGACGAATGTTTTTGAACGTATTGAAGCCAGCACAAAATTGGTTTTCTCTATTGAGGATTATGATAATCGACCCCGCGCCCATGCTGTGCGCTTGTAACAGGGTACCAATAAACGCCCTCTTTTGACGTAAAAGCTGCTCCTTTAATCAAAGCGGACTGTCTGAAGAACGCCCTCTATAATAAACATTTTACTATCCTCTCCTTGTGGGGTATTTCTATATACAAATGTACAACACAGAACAAGTAGTTGTGCCAATACGTTGGCATCAAGAGACGATGATTGTTGGCTATCTTTTAGGACTACTAAGAGATAATTGTCTGACCAAGATCCTCTCACTGAGCCCGAATCCTATCTCCTAGGGTGCAATGCCATGCCTGAAAATTACCTCCTGCAGCTTTGACCTAGGAGATAGTATCCCGAGGACACTATCGGCTGCCGAAGTGTATTTTCTATCACTCCGATCGGATCCCCGGCCGGATACGTATGTTTTGGGAGTAATAAGCTGGCGGACCGGTGGTTTTTTTAAATACCAAAAGCGCCACTCAGTTCTTTTGAGATCAGTGGTTACATCACATAGGTTATTCATTGACGTATACAATAATACGTAACGATACTTTACTCGATCCTTCAGCAACGATAACACTGAAATAGTCTTATGTCGAGACCGCTATTGACAGAGGGCGGTTCGTTTCGAAATGGACTGTCTTGACAATCGTGTGGAATTGAGGATCGCCGCGGCGACGCGGCGCGACGCCGAAACCACATAACAACCGTCTGGGTCTGGGCAGTGTGCGGCAGCCTACCCAACCCGACACCGACCCCGTTCGGAGGCGATGGGAGGGTGCTGATGACAGCCTCAAACCCACCTCGGACGAAGAGTCTTTAGTATGAATAGTGTTGCGCGTGGTGAGATGCATGACCGATAATCCCAAGCAATATTACACATGTGTGATTTGCATAACGTATACAAATTGTATGATTGGCAGAACTGATCAACCGATGTCCCCACAAAAATTGCATTTGTTATTATTGTTATTATAAATTTCAATCTTGTATTGTTTTAGTTTTATTGTTTTAGTATTATTTCAGACAGGGTTGCGAAAAAGGCCACACAGCCTGTTCAAATTACAAGAAGACAAAAAATAACAATACATACGAATTATTACAGAATACGGTATAACATGGTGGAGAAGCAGATGGCGTCATTTTTGGAAGTTGTTATTTACTAAGCTGTCCGGGAAATTATTTCAATCCTTTGCAGAACGAACGAAAAACGAGTATTTAAAACAATCACTGTTTGTAAGTTCTGGCAAGGAGTATGTGCAGTTTCAAATCGTGGTCCGCCCTACCCTATAATGGATGGAGTAACTTTAATACGGCTATTTAAAATCTTATAGCTCAATACAAGGCGGAAATAATTTCTTCTGTCTGATAGTGTGAAGTCCAACCAATTTTAGAAGAATTTCATAATTTGTACTCTCAGTCTTTACTCAAGAATCTAGTAAGAATCTGTAAATTTGAATCCGTTTAAAATCTTACCAATAAAGAATTTCGGAGATTTTCCCGCTACCAAAAAAAAAAAAAAAATATACAGTATTTTAACCTTTCCATTAGTTTACTGGTCATCAAGATGATAGCTTACTTATAAAGGTCCTAAAGATGAGGTTAGTTATACTAGCTAAACAAAGCCTGCCACACACAAGAGCTATCTGCTAAGCAAAATGTCTGTCGAGGATGTTTGCTCAGCACGTATAGCTCTCGTGTGCGGCAGCCGTAAGTCGTACTGCCTTAGCACTCGTGTTTCATTCTGTAATATAATACTCTCGTATGCCGCGAGTATTATTTTAATAATCAACATGCCCCTTTTACAATCGATTTGCTATACAAATTGACACAATGTATAGCAGAAAAATGGTGCAATTCTTTCACACATACAAATAATTATTTCCCAAAAGATAATAATTTCCTTATTTCGGTCGGCAACTAGGTGCGTCATTGTTAAAGCATATCATGACAGAGCCTCGCCGTTAACTTAATTGGGCGGGTTTCTCTTTTCATCACAATTTCTATAGGTTCTCTAATTCCAAATCTGTTTTGTAACGTCACTCCATTGTACTGTACTCAACATTTCTGTCACAGGTTCGGCTTGGCGGTGGAGATGCCTGTTTAATTTTGGCGCCTAAACCATGGCAACCAAACCGTCTTGTGAATGGATTTTGGCGGCATGAATGGTATGTTTTATCCGACGCGAAAAATAGCGTAAGACTCTCGAAATTAAAAAAATTGATATATATGCGTTTACATTAGAGCTCACTAGTGGTGAAGAGGAAGTGAAATAGCGACCAGGGCGAAAGGGCGCAGTGGAAAGGGGGAGGCAGCGATCGAGCAGGCCTATACTGCTCGTCTTCGGTGGAAAGTCGTGCATTTTTAAAATTAGATTTTATCCAATATCGCAGCAGCATACAATGACACCAATGGAGGGTGCCTGTCTCAAAGGTAGCTTGCAGTTTCTACCGATCGCCTTTGTCAACTGACAAGTCTATTCACCGGCTGTGAAAAGATGCCTCCTTTTATGAAGACCGAAGACATCTGCCTCGTCCAAATGCAAATCGGCAGAATCTCTTTTCTGAATGAGATAAAAGATGTTCTATACTGTGAGGGCCTGCGGCGCGGGCTAAGTCTTTATCAGTACATATGACTCGAGTGTTGTGATGATACATTGTAAATTTTGCAAGATATCACAGCAAGACGGACACGACTACACACGTATGTCGTTTACTCATTGCGCGCAGACGATAACACTGCGGTTTGCACAATTTGGCGGCAATCAAACGGTACAATTTTTGCTATTATTAATTACATGTAATTAAGATTGGGAACTAGTATTTGAGTTACGTCATTACGTCCTTCGCCGCCACACGTACACACCGTTGTGTATTACTATAGCCACCGTTATCTTCGCTGGTAGCCTCCCTAGCTCGCTTGTCTTCGATAACCAGAATAGTGCTTCGCAGGATTTTAAAACAAAGGTAATATTTTAGAAGACATTTGGAAACTTACCTTCTCTTTGTTGACTGGAAGGTCGAACTATGATAAGCGACAGTGCGGACATTGCATGTGGCCAGCCAGAACACATAAAGTCATTATGTATTATGTATAGCGTGCAATACATGTTGTATAATTCACGTCGGTAAAGACTGCCTGGAAAACTCTTACCGTAACTACAGGAATGAAGTACCGGTGGCAATAAGCAACGCTTTACTGAAATTCGTCAAGATACGGAATATTTAGCTTTGAAAGCGACAACAT
>JAVCKS010008748.1:16576-26849 GCA_032273685.1 Pteraster tesselatus
TTGTTTTATATTTCGAAGATATTTCACGATCTCGCGGTAATAAACGCCACATCTCGTACTATGCTTTCAGTTCGGTGCTGTGAAATCCTGCAGTAGAAATGTGTTTTTCGAACTTTAATAGTCTCCTAAAACATCTAAACTTGTAATTCTGGACGTGCTGATTAGCAGGGAACTATCTGAATCGTCAGTCCCTCGAGGAACCTACAGCAGTCCCCGAAATATGGATCGATGATCGGAAAGCGACTACGTCGTGTCACGGGTCTGTCCCCGTTCGTAAGGCAGACAGGACGAGTCATGGGTTGATTCTTACAGAAGAAGAAATCAATTAATTCCAGGGAGCAATTTCTTTGCGTGAATCGTCGAGAGAATTATATGCCCAGGTTAGCAAACATGACTTTGCATGTAATAGTAACGTTCGTGGTCTCCAACGAGAGAGGTGGATTTATAAGGAAAGTACAAACATTTAAAAAAAATACATTAATTAATACAAATACACGTAAAAGGATTAACATGCATGGTCGGTAAATTGTTGGTACATTTTCTCATGAAACAGCTGAAGTTGACAATTTGCATGAATAGAAACAGAATGCTAATACAGATATAATGGGGCTACCATGTCCATAATTTTGTTTACCAGTTTTGATAAAATAATTCTCGTTTAAATTCCAACAAATTGAAAACCCCAAAAATATGTGTATTACTTAGCAATCAATACTGACACAAATCGCAGGCAATGGAATTCCAATAACACACATTTATTTAACAATACATTTAACTATTAAATAAAATAATCATAAATCGATAAATGTTCAACTCACACACGTGTTGGCAGCTTTTGTCGGCAAGGCTGAGTCCATCGATAAAAAGTATATCACCGTTTGAACTCCGTCCTAAACCACGCTCTAATTCCATGCTGGGCGATCGTTCGGGGATGACAACAAACACAGTCAGGTAGGTGTGAAGACCGACTTTTTTTTTATGATAGCAAAACCGATCGCTATAAACTCTGATTACTACTACCGCATCACTACTAGTGAGCAACCCAGCGAGGCAGACGAGCGTCTCGGCTCGTGGAATTGTACAACTGTCTCTGTCTCTCCTGGTACTGTGGCGTGGCCGATCCTACGTATTGTGTTGTATTGTTGGCGATGAACACACAACTGACTATTATCAATTTGGAAAGAGGCCCGGTGTCTGTACTAGTAGTACTACGGGGGATCGTCGTGTATACATATCGGTTTGTTCAGAATACAGATGTACATTATCGATGCTTATTGGTCACTGAATCTACATCGCATCATAGTGATTGGTTGTGGGCTCAGCCAATGAAACGATAAGAAATTACACCAGTATACGTGAAGTATAGTTATTGGGTTCTATTTCTGGCTTATTTTGTCAAATTTCAAGGTGAAATTCCGCAATATATAGGTGAAATTCCTGCTATTGTTACTATGACGATGACGATAATGTATAGTGATAGATCGCAGTGATTGTTCCAAGTTGGTTTACTGCAACCCCTACACCTCGTATAGCGACAGCCATAATCAAATACACTTTGAGGTCACAGTGACAATTAATGCCGATGGCATTCAATGGCATTCGATTAGTCCTAACGTCATCGTACGTACTAAAGTGGTAAGACACATCAAAGAGTCACTCAGATTTCTCTGAGAAAGCTACCTCCGTATTTCATGTAATCTCTTGTAAAGTTATTCCTGCTTTGGATAAATGTATGTATGACTTTGTATGTATTTCGGTTTTTCTTAGAACACGTACAGAGTCTATCAACGTTTCGACAAGTTTGTTTTATTCGTTTTTATTGAGTTTAAGGATTACAAATTCGGGTATAATTTTGTCTCCTTTGCAGTTTATCATTAATCGTGATTAGTAGGCCCAATACTGATTGGGATAAAACTGACTTTGTACCAACCACACAGTTACGCTCGTTTCATCACAGGAATGGATTATAGAATACTCCACAGCGGGTACGGTTATAAACTTGGTGGCGTTTCTTCATGCAACACCGGACGTACTGCTAATTTCCTCGGTATGTTTTAGGGGGGTTATACGCTCGACTTCTGAGGCGATTGTCCTCTTGTAACAGGACCAATTTCCGCCGGGTAACAACTGGACCTCACCGCCGCCCTACATACCGCACCGCCGCTAAACACGACATACGATTCCCGCTAAACCAGAAACCCACACCAACATAAAAAGACACATTTTGACACCTGCAGCTAGTTCTGGAAGATTTCACGACCCCTGGAACCGAGGGGGGAAATGGTATTACGTGAAGGAGAATAATGTTGGTGGGTGTTAGTTCAGCTGTAAGATGCGACGTGCTTGAACGTATAAGCACGGAGGAAGGAGGCTGGATCTCAATTCGATCTCAATTAGATGGAAGGCGCCCTCTGTCGTCCAAAGCATCTAACTATAGCTGTCAACCTAAATGCTCAAAAGCTGTGAAACAAACGTTGATATACAAGTATCGTCTTGATAACAAAACAGCCTTACTGATTAGTTGGTCAATGGCTGCGGAAGTGACGTAATCTATTGGTTCATTCCAGCAAAACCTCATTGGTTGATTAAGGCCAAATTTCATTGGTTGATTGAGGCCATAGCTCATTGGTTGATTGAGGCTAAACATTATTGGTTAGCCTCCCCAAACAACTGACGAGCTGCAGTATTAGCTAGTACGAGATATTACGAGATATTAGCAAGCGTAATATGTTATTTGTAGTCTATGTCTGTGAAATATCATTCATATTTAGTCCCCTATAGGCGCGCTATAGTGGATAACATCCATAAGTTAGCGAGCTTTTGTAAGCAGGAGACATCAATTCTACAATGATAGACCAGCCTAGAATGAAGATAACCAAGTGAATTTTAATCTGGTTGCCTTTTCTCGTCACGCAAACTCGAATTCGTGCATTGTGGTCGAATGAGGGCGCCCTATTTAACCTGAGGATAGTGGCTTCCTGAGATGGCATGAATTGAATCTTCATCCATGAGTTTTGGGTATATTTCCTTGAAAATAGATCATACATGTATAAATAATTGAATATGGACCATTCTTCTGAGATGTTTACAAGAAGTCTGCCTCAAAGTCTGTCTCAAAGGAACAGAGACTATACCTCACACGAGAAAAAACATCCGAAAGGCAATTTAAACATTTATCGACTTTCATAGTAGCCTTGGACAAAATAGCATTTTGTGTGTGAATGGGACTTGGTTGTTGTGCATGTACATGTGTGTACATGCCTCATTGGCAGGAGTATGCACGGTTGTTATCGTACGCTATAGCGCCGTGACTTGACCGTTGATCCTGTCAATAAATGCGCCCGGCGGTAAACGTCTCCCCTAGCTCGCTGACGGAGTGGATTTACCCGCAGATGGGGCGTCAACCAAAAACAACCATAAAGTATTCAACAAGGTGACAAAACGAACCTGCTGTCGAACCTGGGACGTCGCTGCAGTTGACCCTCATATAACGTTACAGTGAAATACTTCTCCTTAGAGTATAGCACAGGTGCGCGTACTACAATATTGTGGCCCACCTCACCAAGATATGAAATAAAATCCGAGGAATTGTTAACCTATTTAAACTCTGGTGGCTATTGTGCGTTCATCCTGTTTCGTATACTTGTCTGTACACCCGGCCCACCCTAGTATCGTACACCTGTTGTTTTTTTTGCGGGGAAGGGAAGAGGAGGCATTGGCGAAGGTATGTGAATTTATATTTACCTGGTGCCGGTGCGATCGGTTTGCTCCACGACGGAAAACAAGGTGTACAACACCATCTGCCCATACTGAGTGGTTCTTTCCTTCACGTACGCTTTAACTCTTACAACGTCTTCAAACTCCAAACAGTTACGCTAAGTCTTGCGTCACAACAGAGTCTGCTCAAGAAGGCTTCCTCTCGCCTTACACGAAATGCAATAGTAGCGAAATGTTTCCTCGTGTATTTCACGGGATACCGACCACTAAGCGGGGAAATATTTCGCATAACATCAAACTATACTCTGCACTCGTTCAATATATATGCCTACTTTTTTCTCCAACGGAACTGGACCAGGGCGAGAGCGCTGCAGATATTTCCAGTGTCGAGTGTCAGCGTTTCCAGATTGGTCCAGCAGTAACCCTGAACCCAAGGTTGTTTGGAATTCAGAAACACCATGCAAGTAATTTAGAGAACCCCACGAAGTTTTTAATCAGTAGGGGGGTCGTAAATCTGTCATCAGCTTGAAGACAAATAACTTGTAGACCTTTTTATCAAGTTTAAAGTCTGCAAATTGGCGAGAGTTAGGCGCACGGATTTCCCCCAACGGTTTAGAAAATCATCTTTTAATGGTTCGCGGATCTACCGACAATACTCTTTTCCCAGGAACGAGAAAGATATTGTTGTTTTATCTAGTTTGCTCTTCTGACTTCCAATCTCGGACTTCCTCTTTAAACAAAAGAACTGGGTTCGCTAGACGACAATTATTACACTTCAGGTTGGCACAATCGGAGACGATTATACTGAAATTTTCATTCGCCAAATCTGCAAATAATTCCCAGGAAGATCCGATTTATTTAAAGTTAGTTTTTATAATAATTTGTACATAAACATAATTTCATTTTGTACCAATTCAGCCGCCGATACTTCCGCGATGAAGTGTACGAGTTTCTTTAAACTTGTCAAAACAACACAATCTTTTTAACGACATGAGCGCGATTATAAAAAGGTTGACATATACGTGATTGACGATAATTTTGGGTTATCTCGTCTCAAGGCGCACGCATGAATAATGGACACTATTCTAAAACAATGTGCTATTCGCTTCGAAGGTGCCACAAGTTTGATTGGGTATAGATCCGAGGCTAGTTTTCGGGGCAGATGTGGCATGCCGTTGATGGATTGTCGAGCGGTTACAGCTGGAGTTTTTCTAAAACATTTTAGAATTTTCAGCCTAATGCTTTTGCACTCAGTTACCGTGGAAACTGCAACTCTGTCTGGTGGTTTTTACGAGAGTAAAATGTTTCAAGATATCTTGAATAGTTTGGGCGTAGTTGTCATGGAAGCCTGGGCTTCACAGCCTTGAGTGAAGCCTATGATCGCAGCGTTACGTTTCGGGCGCACCTAAACAGCCAAAGCTCAAATACGGGGCTTTTTCAGTTCAGAACGATCCATTGTCGAATCATTGTCTAGCAATTTGGTTTGGAAAAGTCAATGATTTTGTTATTACATGTCAAAATATTACACATTTTAACAACATAAATTTGTGTTATTTCTTACAAAATTCTCCACGATCTGAATTTTACAACTGGGCCAAAACAGCCTGGAGTTCTTAGAAGAAAGAGTCAATCGACGAAAGCAAAAGCTGCAGGAGGTTAATAAGAATGTAAACCTGTTTCCAACTTGGGCCGCAAGGCGCATCGTTTCGTTCTAAAATGGTTACTTTTAAGATCGAGAGTGGTTTAAGAGCCCACATGCCACAACGTCAGACTGTTGACAGATAACTACTCATGCTGCGGTGTGTGGCGCAGTCTTGCTATTGGCCCAACGTAACTGGAGAGTAATAATACCAACCTCGAACCCACAGGGGAGTGTAAATCCCTGGGGACGATGACGGAAGCAATCTGATGGAATCTTTCGTATCAATGAGGAGGAACAACAATATACATTAACCCTCCTGATGCTCCCTCTTAAGGGGTGTAATGTGGGTCAGTACTTCTTGGAGCTGACATAAATAACCACATAGTACTACAGTTGGATTGCCCTGGAGGGCGCCCTTTGTAAGAACGAGTGCAATTTTCATCAACAATGGTTGTTGTTTCTGGGGCGGGAAAACCCGAGTATACAGTGTTTGAGATGATGAAAAAATCGGTCCATTTACTTGAGGACGTACCCTTCGTTGCGCGTGAAGTTTTTGGCAATTAATATTACAAATAATTACAACACTGAAATTTTAATAGTTACCTTTACGCAGCAAACATGAACGGAGGAACCATGGAATGGTGACACCGCAAACAACAGGCACCGCAAACAACAGACACCAGTTTAATTTCTACGGGCCCCTCAAGGGGCCCAGACCCCCGGGAGCAGATGCCCCCGGGAGCAGTTGCCTCCGGCTACTACCCCACTCTGTCTGCGCCCCTGCCGACATCAGCTCATCTCGATGTTGCGAGTAAATCTAAACGTAATAAGACAGGTTATATACTTACCAAAGAATGGAAGACTGCTAATAAAACTGTCCCACAACTGACTAAGAAAATTCTCCTTTTCTTCCGGTTGATCCTTGCTGCAAAGAAAGAAAGATAACACCCCAACATTTATAGATGTAGAATAGATTTGTTGAGAAAAATATAGACAGTTTGTTAGCTAGGAACCTTGCTTAATCTTAGAGGGATAATCGTTTTTATTGACCACCATCAGTGGCGTGTCCAGCCTCATTAAAATACAGGAATAAAAAAGGAAAGGGTGCTGAAAAGGGGGCTCTATTCCCTTTTTCCTTTTGTATTTTAATGAGGCTGGATCCGCCACTGATCATCGTTGTTTATTTTTATTTGAATTGGATTCCCAAAATATAAAATCCAAGGTGATGATTATAGCAAGTTGTACACAATGTTTCTGAAACTTCTAGCCAACGCGCGGTGAATATTAAAGATATGCCGAGAATCGACAAGGTCAAATGTCAGGACTGAATGTGTCAGGACTGAATGTATCTGGTGACGAAGCTGCCACTTAGTGGAAGCCATTCACGGGTCATTGAACCGTCCTTCATGATTGAACTAGATTCCTACTACAATATGAACCATCCATTTTGTACAGAATTACACACGCGCGTTTTATTTACTTTCCCGCCCCGAGCGCCGTTTCTCAGCCACCACACAGAACTATTTAAAGCTGTAAACTGTTACAGCTTGCAGTCATGTGGAAGACATTATTTCATCCTTGTCACAGCCCAGACGATTTTGAATTACTAAATATATGTTAATTCCTTACAATGGTAAATTCTCTCCAGCAACTAGAGTGGGTCTAGCTCACAGTTTAAACATGCAGCAGGTAGAACTGACCGTTTGAAATGCTCATTTTGTGTTTGCTTGTCTTGGGAGGAAAAGAAAAAAAGAGAGCGCGTAAGTTTAATATTGCTCATCATAAAATACTTTTGAAACTCATTCTACACCTAAAATGCTATATTTTGTACATCCTCATTTTTTGGATACAATGTTGTACATGTATTGTGAAATACAAAATTGCATTCTAAACTCGTCGATGAAGACATTGTCTAAAATGGTTACAACCTGAATCGACCGAATAACTCGCTACTGCTTTGTAGCGGTCACACGCCCTCTACGTAGTTTCTTATCTTGTTTCCCCTTAATTTGTAGAAGCCGCTAGCGGCACCGCGTCAGCGGCAACAACTCCCCGTAAACAAAGTCTACGGCAAAGCTGCTTTGACGCTCACGGGAGGTCAGTGTTTAACGGCCGGGCATGTGCTTCGCGGGGCCGCTGCCTGAAGAACTTACTCGGAATTTGCCTGTTTGTCACGGTAACCCGTCAGTAGATTTAGTACGCGTCCTTATTGGTTAGTAAATTTGATTTGAAGATAAAAACGGCTTTGAAGTAAACGTTTCAAAGGTTGCCAATGATAACGGTGTTTGGTGAACTCTAACATTAATAACAACGACACAGCTGGAGATCCAGAAGTATTTGATCTATCGAGAATATTCACTACAATTATTAACCCTTTGTTTACCGACGGGACTTTTGAGTCCCAGTCCAATCAAAGCCTACCAAATTTAACTATTACTTTACTGTTGGTAAACAAAGGGTTAAAACGGCATACAATTAGTTTGTTTTATTAAGATAGAATTATGCGATGAACTTTGATAACCAGGTTGCTCTTTGGCGTATGATCCCCACACCCTATGGGCGGCAAAAAGGGTAAAAAAAAATATAAATATAAATGTATGTTTGACATTGTCTTTCTGTATAATAGGTGTGTTCTTTTGTCGTTCTTTTTATCACGATTTTGTTTTTTGTCAATTTGTTCTCTCGTGGTTTTGTCCCTTGTTCACGACGTCTTTCCATTTAAGAAATATGTTGTTTTGTTTTGTTTTAGTTATTTTAGACAATGTCTGGGGTTGTGAAAGGGGTATTCAGCCTGTTCAAATCACTTCCCTGTCAAGAAGAAAAAAGAAAGAAAAATAGTGGGTTCCGTCACTAACATTACAAAACAGTACGAATACGAGTTACAACGAAACACAGTGTAACATGGAGTAGCAGATGGTGTCGTTTTTGGAATGTGCCTTTCAGAATCGTTTTGAAAGTTGTCAAAGATAAGCTATTCACTGTGCTCTCTGGTCAATTATTCCAATCGTTTGCAGAGCGAACAAAAACGATTATTTAAAGCAATCAGTTCTGGAAAATGGTATGAGTAGTTTCAAATTGTGGTCCAATCGCCCTACCCTATTATGGCTGGAGTTAATTTATTCAACAAATTAACATTAATAAGGTAATTTAAAATCTTGTAGCCCAATATAATAATGTGTGCTGACTTGCGTTGTCCTTTATACTTATGAGGCCATGATTGTACATAACTGTTTCCGTAAAATGTTTGGCTCTTTTGGCCGCCCACATCCCCTACCCCATCTGGTGGAGGAATATGCCCAGTATACCCGTATACTTTTCAAGGTAAGCCCTCCCCGTGGTACACAGCAGGGAACCGTTTCGTTGACAATAGTTATTGTAGAAACAGTCGTCATGCAGCCTCGTACGAATTGTAGTTACGCCCAACAAAAAAAACAATCTCTCTTTGAAACAGCTTTAAATTCTGTATTTTCCAGCTGTTAAGGCGTTATCATTTTAGCGTAATTAATTGTGTGCGAGACCGGGGGAATATTACTACATTAATGGTGCGATACCTGTGTAGTCTGTAAACCTCTAGCCTCGCCCTATACTTGTTTGAATTCTGCCATGCAGTTTCACACATAGAGCATGCGTTGGTGGTACATGTAATAGCGTCCGACGTAACAGTTTGATCATGTGTTCTATTGGCTGCCAACCATAGATATTCCATAGGGGTATCTACGCTGGCAACATCAAACGAAATGACGTCACTCTTACTCATGAATATTGGAACGTGCATAATGTAATGTATCTTATCGAATACCCGTCACGTTGTGGGAAGAGCTCCTTGTTTCCTTGAGATATTGGAGGGGCAAATAATGATAATGGTAGAGAGCAACAGAGGGCGCCATTGCATGCGGGACCATCACACGTCTGTCAACTTTTCTTGTTGAACAGAACTGGCTTATGTTATCGTACAACTTCACGGAATGGCTTTGTGAATCACAAAATGGCTTCCCTTTGAAGTTACGGACGCTTCAACCAGATGCGAAGTGACTGGATAGGAAACTGCGGTGTCTAGTCCGCGCACAGAGCCGCATTTAAGACTAGAGTGAACCTATAAACGGCGTGTAAACACACGCCTATTGTGAATACAATAGATAAGGAATGCGCCACTTATAGGGCCAACAATACAACTCCTCAAAGGAAACCAGGACAATTTTGTGAAATGAAAATTTGTCAGCTATGATCGCTGACATATCTGGCAGGACCTATGTCAATATTTGATGTTGTCATTGTTTATATTTGGTTAATATTTGAACTGTTTATGCCGATAATCTTGCCAGGAAACCTGATTATATACATGTAAGGGTGAATTTGACACCGAACACAAATCAGAACTGCACAGCAAATAATACTTTATAAAAATACACGTGCAAAACTATTGAAGTTTGATGAATGAATATAATCAATTTAAATGTAAACATCGACACTAGAAATAATGTCTCTTTAAAATGTGGGAGTAAGTACTACGCATACACACAATCTATATAATACATAATTCCCAACGCAGTATTACAGGTTGATACCCTTGGCATAGACCCTGTCGGATAGTTGTCACCGAGTGTGGGTCATTTTTAGTCCAAAATTTTTCCCCACAGCGTGGAAGCTAATACGTTAGTATTAGTCTAAATACTGGTGGTATACTAGTAATTGATTTCAGTGTGGCCACAAGTGTGCTGCCTATTCAAACTGCAGCTATTTCCCATGTACGTTGACAAAAGACTGTCCCACAAGATGGAGGGTATCCGATATAGGCATATGGCTGCAGCCATAGATTTCTAGTATGTGCGCTATATGCGCGCTATAATGTGCGCTATAATGTGCGCTATAATGTGCGCTATAATGTGCGCTATAATGTGCGCTATAATGTGCGCT
>JAVCKS010008749.1:5738-16921 GCA_032273685.1 Pteraster tesselatus
CATCTCGAAATGAGTATACTCTTGCTCTGCGCGTTGCATACTGTTCAGTGTTTTCACTAACCGTAGTTACATGCCTGTTCTGTCGTTCAGGATGATCCATCTGAAGATGGAGATAGTGGTTCTGAGAGCGGCTCAGGGTCAGGCTCCGAACGGAAAACCAACGGCCTCGGCGGTAGCAGCAGCAGCATCCTAGCTGGCAGTAGTTTACTCAACAGTGAAAAATACCGCAATCTACTATTTAATCGCAACAAAGCACCTCTGTCAGGTAACGTCTAATACTCCGTTAAGTCGGTGTTATCACATTGGGGCCTATTGGGTTGTACCTATTAGATTAAATGGTGTTACTATGGTAGTAGAGGGCGCTGTGAGTGGCCATTTCTGAAGGTTCTTTACAAGTTTCGTGCAGACTGCTTGGTGGATGGATTGTATATAGAACTTGAAACTCTTGGTTCCTATCTATAAAATCTCCTAATTACTGTTCCTCATTATTTGTAGTCTTACTGTTTATTGAACAGCCTGGTTTAGGCTGATCGTTAAACTTTAGACTGTAAACACATTTAGCCTTTGTCTCCTTGTGACACCCAAAAACAACCCATTAAATGAGATTCGATTATTCCTAATATTTCCTCCAATATTCCCTTTGATTGTACCAATTCCCATGGTGCTTCGTAGTTCATAGTGGCATTTCACCAGCAGCTTAAAAACAAATGAACATTGCTTTTAACTTCTTAACCTTTAACTAACTTTAAAACTTCTTGTAATATCTTTACAAATTCACGAGCAGATTTTAATTCTTATTTTTCGCATTTCAGCAACGTTAACTCTGCACTGGACAATAATTCTATATCTGACTCTAAATGAAATACTGTAATATTAACCTGATAACCACTAACCGAATCTTTATAAAGCAAGCGATCGTCCAGTTACACGAAGTATCTGTTTTTGTCTGGTGCAAACAAACTACCTTCCCTTTTTCTTTTTCTAACACTATTTGCACACTGCCCTCTATCAGGGGACGAGGATGAGGGTGATTACGCAAGCGATCAAGCGGCCCTGACCAGCGAATCGGGGCGATCGGAGGAAGGAGAGGGGGCCATCGATGAGGGGCAGGGACCCATTGATGAGGGGCAGGGGTCCATGGATGAGGGGCAGGGGTCTGGGCAGCTCCAGCAGGATGGAGGGGGGGAAGGCTGGGACTCTACTCCAAAACTTGAGTCTCAGATCGCCAAATCCGATAGCTCTGGGGAACCTGGTGAGACGTTCAATGAGGACAACACATCCGATGACGTCGATTCTGGTGGCATGGATTCTGTTGGTGTGGATTCTGGAGGCGTGGATTCTGTTGGTGTGGATTCTGTTGGTGTGGATTCTGTTGGTGTGGATTCTGTTGGTGTGGATTCTGTTGGCGTGGATTCTGTTGGCGTGGATTCTGTTGGCGTTGATTCTGGAGGCATTGGTGTGGTGTCTGGAGGCGTTGATTCTATTGGTGTGGTGTCTAGAGGCGTTGATTCTGTTGGCAGGGATTCTGGTGACGTGGATTCTGGAGGCGTGGATTCTGGAGGCGTGGATGCTGGAGGCGTGGATGCTGGAGTTGTTGATTCTGTAGGTGTGGATAATAAACAAATGAATGCAGAAGGAGGCTTTGGGTTGGCTGGTGTGGATTGTGGAGGTATTAAGTCTGGTGGTGTGGAGTCTGCAGGTATTGAGCCTAATGAGTTGGGTGCTGGAGGTGCGGAGCTGCCTGACATTGGATCTGTAACCACTCAGCCTGGAGGCCAGGATGGCCTGAAGGAAGGCCCAAGCGGTGACCTCACGACACTCCCAGACCAACCCACTGACCCTTTCACCAATGGGAACAACATTGATGAGGAGAAGTTGTCTAATGGCCAGCTGATTGAAGACGTGATGGAGGCATCCATGCCCGCAGGCCCCTACACCAGTAATGGCAATAACAATGATAGTCTATCCGTTGCTACCAATGGGATGTCCGCATCCCCAGAACTACCGATGAATGGGAACAACAATGATGAGGATGACGGTATCATCGATGACTACGCAGATGACGACGGAAAGATACCGGCACAACCGTCCATTAACAACGTGCCTGCTCCGGTCGGCTTGAACAATGTAAACGGGGAGCCCCCTCTCAACGGTTGCCAGGGTGATACCAAGGGCCACCTCATCCCCACCAAAATGTCCCTTCTGGACCTTGGGGGAGAGGTCGTTGGTGGGACGCTGCTGGACGATGGCATGGAGCTGTCACCGGACTCGGCCACTGATAAACTCAACGCCAACCTCGGAGGAGGGATGTCTTCATCATCGCCGTCGGCGATGATGATGATGCCTGAGTTTGTCCCAGCCCCGGCAGGGGATGGCGGCGGCATCAATCTCACACTCTCCCTGGCTCCGCTGGGCGAGCCCGCCTCCAACAGGGAGCACCTGCAACCCATGGCTGTCGGCGCATCGTCGCCCGAAGGTAGAGCGCCCCCCTCATAGCAGGGTCCCCCCCTTCCTGGCTGTGACATGTGATGCTAGTTTGTGTTTATTTATGATTGTTTTAGCCTGTGCATCCATCCCTGTTTTCGTAACAGTGCTTAGGAGCTGTAGACTGTAGCTGTATTCAGTCAGTGCCTGTCATGACGTTTGTTTTTTGGTCTTGTTTTTCATTTGTGAAATATGGTCACTCATTAGCACAAACGATACGAACGATCATACAGCAACAATAGCATTCATTGTTAGTTATTTGTAGTCATGGTGCAAGACTGTTGTTGTTCGGTAAATTACGCCACCCTGACTGCACACGGATCTAACCACAGGCAATTGCCTCCCCCAACATTTGGGCAAAATGATGGAATTTCATTGTTCAGGCAAATTGCTCCCCTATAAATAACTGGTCCTCTATGCCTATGGATCTAACAATAGAGTTTCAATGGCCAAACAGGGTGCTCTTATTCAGGTAAATACCACAACATGTTTGAAATTACGCTACTTTTTGTTTATCTTCTAATAGTTCAGGGTTACAACAGGGACAAAAATTACTCTGTTGCTCTGACTTCTCCAAACGAGATGAAGAGATGTTGTCTTAGAACAAAGACAATGGATTTATCATTTTAGAACCAAACTCTTCCAGTAATACGGGGTAGTGGGTGATGTTACGGTGGTTGTTACAGCATAAATCGTGATAACTCGTGATGACTTAACAACAATCACCTCACCCAGGCTTTTTTCATAGCATTAGAACTTTGTTTTCTTTCTTGATTACCACAACATTCTTCAACTGCACATGGTTTATTATTTTAATCTTGTCTGCCTCACCATTTTCTGTTTGCTTTCTGTGACACAATCACTTACATTTAGCAGCCCCCTTTTTCGTTGAATTTGTTTTTTATCCGTCATGTTTTTAGCTGCACAACCATCGTCCTTTGAATGGCATGCTACATCATTGTTCTTTTGTTATTTTTCCTTTGTTACGACCACTGAGAGAACGTTGTGTTGTTGTCGATGGTTCCCCGATGAAGTATTGTTTAAAGGAACATGCATGCAACGGCACAGATTTTGATATCGCTAGGACAAAATCCAAGTCACGCTACTAACTTCCTTTCATCGTGACATTCTTACAAATTAAAGTTTAGTACATGGTTGTACGTATTATATTTGCTTCTTAACCTTTCCTTCCAATGATATCAACATTGCCAAAATCTTTCTTTCCTTATTTTTCGTTGAAAATACTTGAAAAACGTTTAGCACTGGGATGTTTGTAGAATATTATCTCTAATGATAATATATCGAAATTCGAAAGTTAATTGCTAGCCTGTAGCTGTGTGTTAACAAATAACAAATCTGAATTGGATAGGATACAGATTTTCATGTGTCATTTGCAGCCGGCCAACTCTCAGTTAAAGAGCCTTTTTCTCCCGATCTTTACACCCCAGAATCCCCCGACAATCCATCCTGACTAACATCACAGAATATTCTCTTGTTTCTCCCTCTCTTCACAGATGCTGTTTGAGGTTTAGCAACCTGACCATGTGTTATACATGCCAGTAAATACATATATACTATTATTTAACTGCGGAGGTAACGTCGGGCGTTTGTTTTGCGAGGTGGAGAGCTATGTGTGCATGTGTGTTCCACCAGGATCAGCCGCAGCAGTGATTCAGGATAGCGATTGCTTGTGTGCAACATGTCTTCAGTCCGATTTCCAACTGGTACTCAACCAGAGATTACACAGGCTGTAACCATGACAATTCTGGGTACCAATCTTAACACTGGCTACTGCATCGGTTAGCCATGCCCTCCAACATTATGCGTTTGGTTTGGGAACCGCTCACAGTGTGCATGTAGTGGTGACGGTTATTAACTTCGCTAAGGAATCTTTTCCGCCGGTGAGCGGTCGTCAAATCACAGCCCACCTTCATTGTCAGTCTGTGTATGATGCCATTTAGTTTGCTCTCTACGCATCGAGTAACCTTGACAACCGTAACTACTACAAGGATGAGTGGATGTGTGCCAGTCCCCTCCTATTGGATGGCTTTAAAACTGGAATTTACATATAGACTAAAAAGTCAAGGGTCCTTGGATTCGAAACCACCTGAAATTGAATACAATGGGGGAGTACTCTCGTGAAGAGCGCCCTCACAAAGACTGCCCTCACGGGGTGAGACCTCGCAAAGTGCACCCTCATGTGGAGTACCCTCACATAGTCCCCTCACGAACAGCGCCCTCATAAACAGCGCCCTTTCTTTGTTAACGAGAGACGGTTGGCAGAAGATGTCTCCTGAGTTTGAACTATTTGCGGAACTGACCAGTGTCTGAGTGAAAGTTATGAAGGAGTCTATCGGTAAAGTGGTAATAAAAAAAAAGTGTTAAAATTTTAAAGAAATTAAAATAAAATAAAATGGAATTTCCTTGAAAAGCGTAAATGTGAATTAACCGGTGTGGGATACACGTACATGTATAGATGTTTATATAAAGTAAGTGGAGCTCTGTGTGGCTGGTTCCCCCTTCATTTGTGAATCCTTGTTGCGTTTGCGTATGCTGGGTATGGAAACCAGTGCTGTAGAAACTAGTTCTGGCACAATTTGTTTTGTTTTCTTATTTTTATACTTGGGAATGCAATTTCAATTTTGGGGAATACATTAAGTTTTTCTGTTTTTGGTTTGTTTACATATATTAATATATTTTTTCTTCTTAATGATATAAAGGGTAATGATTATTGGGCAAGCAACATGACAAAAGACTACAAGTACAAGCCAAATCCAGATTGTTTTAAGCACATTTCCACTATTTTCTTACTGGTTACATAAGGGATAGGTTGGAGAAACAGACGGGCGAGCATTGATGGGCAAGCATGCTTGCTGTGTCAAACCTAAACGCCCACAGAACAAATATTTATCTAAATGTTAGAGTTGGGCTATTTAATTTTTGTATCTTTCAATTACCGGTATATATTGCCTAAATATCCTGGACGAAAATAAACAATAACTTGAGCAACAAGAGTTAGGACAAGTAGCTTTTATTATTCAGTGGTAGCAACTTTAAACGTGGTGACAATGTAAAGGATCATTGCTTGTAATAGTAAGAACTATTTATAACAATCTTAACAAACAAACAAAAGAAACAAACTAAAGGTATAACATGAATTGAAAATTTGTATAATCGTGCAAAGAAAATACATTATGGAAAAATAATAATAAATATAATATCAAAAATTAGAGAGATACGTCAATGTGTAATGTATTGCTGTCGAAAAACGGTATGCAGCTATTCTTGTCAATGCATAGGGTGGTGTAACTCAACACATTTCTATCCAACTTTTCCTGACTTTCATCGTAATTTGTTTTTATTTAGTTCTCCACACACATGCACATGGCCACCCTCTTTTTTGTTTGTTTTGTAAATATCTTACACTTATAACCTAATGGTAGTTCAAACTTGAACTCGTCAGTGATTCTGTTTAGTAAAGCGGGGGTGGCCATCTTGGTTTGGTCATGTTACTAGTCGTATGAAGCAGTAGAGACACCATGTTACCAATACCACTTGAACTATGTTTGCAGTCGTTGCAGTGCCGAACTTTTTCTTCCGCCCATATCAGTGTAGTTGTAACCGCATGAGAGTTAAACGGAACTAAGACTTCTAACAAGTAATATATAATCATCGGCAAGTATTCCGGTTAACTTCAATTACACCATTTGATTGTCCACAATTATTCTCAGTGATTTTTGTTCAATATTTATATATATGTATACATATATATACATATAATTATATAAAAAAATTGTATTATAGTAATTAATTAATTCATTTAAGTTGGCAATTTATAATTTATAACACATTAAAAAGAAGCATTGGTCTATTTAAATTATTCGATTTTCGTGCAGGTTTACCAGTTTTTCTTATTTCTTTTTTAGGGTACTTCTGTTTTCTGTGATAACCTACTGCTAATTTTCACGTAATTTGAGGGTAAAACATGAAATAGCTTCACCTATTATGGTATTTTCAGCTTAAAAAGAAAAACTCTACATATATTGTACGGTATAAAGCACTTAAATCTCGCGATAGTCTAACACTCTTTTTGGGACGGGAGGGGGAGGAGTCGTGAAGTTGGCATCTACTTACAAAATGGCTGTGCCTTGTTCAAGTAGCGATTTGTAAACTAAAATTCGGTTTGAATTTACAGTTGTTTTCTTTCTTTTCAAACACAGGTGCTCTGAGTGTAATGTGGTAAGCTTGTAAGTCGCTCGGTGTTGGTTAATTGAGCAAATTGCACCTGGATTTTTACCCTCTGAAATCAACGCGTGCATTTTATTTGTCCTTTTGTTGTAAAATCTGCAATGAGAATGTCATTCTACACGAGTTGAATCGTACTGTTGAATCAATCATTGTGCAGTTATTGAGTGAACCTAGGTCCAAGTACATGCCACAGCGCACAGGTTAGTGAGCATTTCTTACTCAGCTAGCGCAGAAAGTTGGAGCTAGCCGTGTAATAAGTGGAGAATCATGTCGGAAACGCAGAATGACCATGTAACCAAGCACCCACGATCGTTGGGCCCTGTTTGGCTGGCTAAACAACGGGGTTATGTTTTTAATCTTGGGGGTAATATGTCCCTTTGTGTAGATTTGCATGTACAAGCACAGGAAAAAAACGTGTTTTTGGCTGTAATAATTATACATGTATTGTATAGATAAGATATTGAAACAAAATAAAACTCAGTTGATCATGTTTTTTTGTGTTCCTCTCCACGATTTAGCTTTGAGCACTAGTAAAGCGTTAACGTAAGTCTTATCAAATATAACTTAAAGGCACATTATCTGTGTAAGTGCTTTGAACTTGAAACATGAAATAAATAAAAGTACATCAACAAAAATTTGTTTATTTTGTTTAGGTTGGTCAATTTGTTTTTTGTAACAGCGCCCTCTACATATGCTTATTACGGTCTCATGTTACAATGTGCTGTTTGCCAATGTACAACTAAGTCAAATGTCTTGGATCATGTGTACAATATGGGATGCTATTTCATATCTGCATCGTTAAAACAGCTGATATTCTTGGAATATATAATTCAATACTAGAAGATTCTACCCTTCTAATTTTAGTAAAATCTGAAACAATTTATTTTTCGAAATACAAAAATGGCAAGGCTTACCCCTTGTCATTTTTAATCAAAATTAGCCCAAAATGAAATTTGTCTGAGAATGATTTATATGATGTCTCGGACCAATAGATATTGATAAAACCTATAGAGGTCAACTGTTTATTGGTCAAAAGTTATTATGTGTAAGGTTTTAGGTCAAAGTATAAAGGTCAAAGGTAAAGGTCAAAAGTAAAATCATCTGATGCATCCAAGAGGCACATAGACGAACCCCTTCGGACAAAACACTATCCGATACCTCATTCCAGGCTCAGTGTATTGGTACGTCTTGACATCACCCACCCCCCCCCCGCCCCGTCCGACTGCCTACAAGATGGCCCATATCCACAAACTAACAACAAACCTATAAACACAGCTCTCACACAATTTTACTTAAGCACAGTTCACCAAAATTCACATTGGTTTTTAATACTAAAAAAGATAGGTTAAAGCAAACAAACAAACTAACCATGGGCTGCCCGTGGATTCCACGGTCACAGCCAAAACAACATGAAAAACACACACAAACCTACAGATATCTTTAACTACGACATTAACCCATATGTGCCTAAAACTACGGCATAACCCGTAGAATCTTAGGGCTCAGGCACATATGGGTTTTGCCATCCTCAAACAATTTAGACCAGATAATGGCTACAAACAATAGAAACAGTGTTTGAGGAATCTTATCATTGAGGTAATTACGAGTCAACTAGATCTTGGCCGATGGAACAAGAATCTTGAACACATTATCTGCCTATACTGGATCATACTTAGACACCAGTAATGGCTATAAATAATAGAAACAGTGCCGAAATAATCTTATCACTCAGGCAGATGAATGAATCTGTGTGACTCTGTAGATGAGTACAGCACCCACAGAAACAAACAAAAACCTGCTTACAAATCTTCTTACAAGAAAATTACACTGTAATTCAATTGCAGTACACCTTTAACCACAAGAAAATATATTGCCATTTTTTGGTCATGGAAACTTAAAACACGGGGCATGAATCCATGCATTACGATCAACCGAGGGCGCTCTAGTTCACCTGCCGATCAGGTGGGGCTAAAAATGTCCAGACCAACCAACCCCAACAGTCAGTCAACAATGTAGTGACTCAAAGGAGGCAAAACAATGTCAAATGTCGATCACCGACTATAAAGGATAGCTACCACAGATGTATCTATGAGTGCAAAA
Organism: Pteraster tesselatus; assembly: GCA_032273685.1. Taxonomy (NCBI): domain Eukaryota; kingdom Metazoa; phylum Echinodermata; class Asteroidea; order Velatida; family Pterasteridae; genus Pteraster; species Pteraster tesselatus. The sequence goes on from JAVCKS010008749.1 coordinate 14,571, forward strand.
CCAACATAAGATACTTGCTGAAGCAGCCATCAACTAAACTTGGAATGCCTAGAAAACAACAAGTCTCGGTATTAACCAATACAGACTTTGTATCATAAGTATATGTACATGTACACAGTTTGATGTCAATAAATTCTGTGTTATTTCTAATCTAATACATGAAATTCAGTTAGCAAATGCCAAGACATACGGCATCTCATCTCGAAATGTGCGGGTCGTTCGCCGTTGGCTTCCAGGCACTACTGACATCCTCCAACGACTGAACCGCTAACAAAAAGCTGATCTATTTATGAGTTTTCATGTGGGACAAAATCAGAGACACAAGAAGTAAAAAAAAAAAAAAGTTGTGTAGACGGTATCCTGCGATTGGCTACTAAATGGGTTTAATTTTGAAGTGTAGACCAATCAGAGAGAAGACGAGGCACTTGAGATCCTGGACGAGATAGTAGAAGATACGTAGGCCCTCCGCATCTCTGGAGGGGGGGGGGGGGAGGGGGAAAGGAAAACAGAAATAATGTCATGGTAGGCCTACAGAATTAGCTTTAAGTCAAACTAGTTGCGATACCCGTTGGAACACACGATCAGTAATTGGCCATTTAGTCAGCCTTGCAACATGACACACGCCCTCTGTTGTTTAGTTCAGATACCTGTTGGAGCATACTGAGCATGCTCAGCCTTGCGATATAGCACGTACTCCTGTACATGTTGGAGACATTAGCACGCATGCACATTGACCACGCTGTTTGAGCATATTCAGCACGCACATGGGGAGATTTCGCTTTTTATGTGTTAAATAATTAATTGAGAGGTGAGCTAAGTTGAGCTACCGTAGAATCCCGACCACAATGATCAAGTCGGAATAATGTCCCAAATGGCGCGTAAAATCCCCACCAAAATGATTCAGTCGGCCCACTAAGCGACCATTCGAGGCCCCCTGCTCTACAATGCCATCATCCTCAGGCGAATGCTGCTCACCTGCTCTTGTTGACATCAATCAGCGATCCAATCTTGCTGGTAGTGAAGGAGATATGCTCGTTTCCTAGGACTATCTCCAGCTCCTGTCGACCGACCCGGTCTGGTTGGGGCCAAAGGGCGTCGTCCTCCTGCATCAGGTCACTGTCCTGAATGACACGTTTCAGCTCTTCAACGACAGCCTTGTGGATGTAGGCCTGAAATAAACGATGGCATTAGTAAATAATACTATGTAGTTGAGTTTGCAAACGTTGAGTTTACAAACGTTATGTTTACAAACGTTACGTTTACAAACATTACGTTTGCAAACGTTACATTTAGAAACGTTACATTTAGAAACGTTGAGTTTACAAATGTTATTTTTACAAACGTTCCATTTACAAACGTATGTTTACAAACGTTACGTTTACAAACGTTATCTATGTTAACAGCAGTACTCCAGAGCCACACGGTGTAGTGGACTCATCGTACGCAAGTAGCAGGTTCTGAATGTGAATCAAGCAGCAGGTTCCTAATGTGAATCAAGCAGCAGGTTCTGAATGTGAATCAAGCTGTAGAAAGCAATTCAGAGTTGTGGCTAGCTCCGTGTGACTAGATAGAAACAGCACACACCCAACCTAACTCAACGTTTAACCCTTCAACTACTGAATAGGGCTAGTGGTAACCAGCTATGTGTACGATGCAAACAACGTTGACTGGTATCCATGCATATTCCTTTTGTTGACTTTCCTTTTCAATGGTATTACGTAAAAGAGTTTCAAATGCACAGTCAGACTTCAGTCTTGCCACACACTTGATGAAAATGTTCAATCGATACATTTACGTAGTAAGCTAATAATAGGGTAAGATATAGCTTAGCAACAGAACGTCCTGTGAGAACCATCACGCATCAGGAACAAATATTTGTTAATACAGAAACGTTTGGCTCAACTATAGAATAACCCGCCACCTGTTAGTTTATGACTGGACTGGACTGGTACCACTATTATTAATATGATTATGAAGTGAAGTCTGGGTACAACTGTACGGTTGGAAAGTGTGTGTACCTCCTTTCTGATCATAACATCATTCTTGTAGTTTGAATTGTTGGCATATCTCAACTTTCCTGAAAATAATATAAATAATTATGATATTATGAATATAATACAATTACAAAGCTTAACCCTTTCACACCCCAGGGCCCACAGTGCGGGCCATATATCGAGTACGTTTCCTTGACTGGGCAAACGTACAACACGCAATTATCAAGTAATGAAAGGATTAAGCTATTTAAAAGTTTAAACAAGGCCAATTTTCAAGATAGGGTATTTTTTCCGTATACATTGAACACGGATTTGGGCGAATTGTTATAGTGGAATCGATAGCTTATTTAATTTGAA
>JAVCKS010008760.1:3833-16918 GCA_032273685.1 Pteraster tesselatus
AATCTACATCCACTTGCCATCATCAGGGTTCGAACCCTGATGACTTGGGATATCGGTCCCTGCCTGACCTCATGGGTTTCCCCACTTCCTGGAGCTTTTCCCCACCTCTAAATTACGATTTATTTATTGAAATATGTGTTATTGGCGTGGCATACAAGCAAATTGTTTTCTTTTCACTGATGATAGGTTTCTATTTCAGATTTACAAGCGAGAACTTTTTGCTGACTGTTTCCAGCACTGGTACGCTAAGGATAATCAAGAGATAAGACAGGTAAAGCTTTACTCTAGGCAATCGATTCTTAGTAACTCAAGGCTCGACATGTCAGGGTTCTTAGTGTAGATCGAAACAGCCCACCACTTTACTTACTTAGCTTTGGATAGAAACCTGTAACTTTCGTCCCAGTACTTGAGCAGCTCAGAGCTCTCAATGTCGTAGAGGCGGACGTTGTGATAGATGAAGCGATTCGGGTAAAAGTTGTCGATTTCCATGGTGATATTCAGAATGTAGCCCACACTGCAAAAAAAAAAAAGTTTTTAAGAATTTTACAAACCTTCTGGAGGGATACAATGACTGAAGTAATTAAGATTTGTCGGTAACTGTTTAGGGCTTCTAGGAGGAAGGTGTGTACTTTGGTCATCACCGGGGGTCAGAAGCTGTCATGCAAAAGTGTTTCAACTCGAGCAAATAATTCGTAGCGAATATCAGTCATGGCATCATTTCGACGTAAAATTCGCTTCGTATTTGCATGAAGTCGGAACCAAGGCAATGACCCGGCAAGGTTAGTGTTACTGCATTGTTCCTGTCATTAAGTCTGCCACCCTAAGTATGTCAGGTACAAATGAAAGACAAAATCAAATTTCCGATTGATGCTAATCCTCGAGGTTAAAGGCTACATTGTTTCAAAAGTAGTTTTGGGGTAAGGACAAATTTTCCAATGTCATCATACATGTATGTAAAGCGTATATGTAAAAGCTAAATTTTAGGTAACTGAATGACAATTTATGTTGAATACTTCCAAAAATAGCCAGCAAAGAACAGCACCATCATTAGTGTACAGAGGTAGCCTACATACCCGTTTGCTTCTAGCTCGGCTAAGTGTGATGCATTCCACTCGGAACCCTAAAATTAAACAAACACGGTGATAGAACAATTTTGGTGGTAATGTTTAAGGTAAAATTTCTTTCAAGCTCAAACTGGGTATTGCACGAAGGAAGGACACAGATGTACTGGTTCTTAGATACATACAGATAAAAATACAAGCTCAAAATAACTCAATACATTAAGTAAAAAATGATTAGTGAGTAATCTATTAGAGAGGCCACTCAGTACAATGCAAGTACCTCTGCCACACACACAGTGTTGATTATAAACAAATGTCATTTATATAGTGCCTGATTCAAAGCCGATAAGTTTTGAGAGCATTATGAAGTTTTGAAAACTTATGTTAAGAAATGGTCACAGCGCCCTCTCTTGTGCAATACAAACTCTCTAAAAATGCTTGGACCCTTCAAAGTGCCAACGTGATCTTGACCTCTCAAAAGTGAATCACATGTTGCAATCCATATAGAAAACACACCCACAACATTTGCTAAAAACCCGTCCAGAATTTGTTGACTTACATTGTTTACAAACAAACGGAGAAATACATTATAACCGAAAACATAACCTCCTTCCAACTTTGTCGGCGAAGGTAATCAAAAAGCAATAAGACCAAAACAAATTTTTTTTTAAACTCACCAGGTAAATATGATCGAAGATGAGCGAAGCGGAGTCCAGCTGTCTCATATAGGTAATAAGCTGCTCGTCCAGGTACTGCCGATAGTCTCTCAAATCTTTACCTAGCATGTCCTCTAACTTATCGCGAATCTTTCAGTGGAAGTGAAATAGAAAGAAAGGTTAATGCTAGAACATTGTCACAATCACTCTTATACCGGCCTATTTCAATATCATCATGAAACTGTACACTGACCCTCAAATACAATAAATTGTACTGATAACATTATCTAAGAATTTCCATGTGCGACTTTCACTTTTCATTCTGCGCTGCTTAATTACTCTAAATGCTAGGATGTGCGCGATAGGAGCTATTAACCTTACAGAAAGACTTTGTGCCCTTCTAGTTAATACAAAAACACATTTACGTAATAGGAAAGTTTCATTGCGTACATTGGGGTGGTAGTTAACTATTAACAACCTGGATATTTATAGCTATAAAATAACTATTAACAATGTATCAATGTATCGTGACAAATGTTATTTAATTTTGTCCATTTCTTCACACTTCACGAGCGAGCTGGTTATTATCTTATGCTACGGGGCGTGTAGGCCACCATACTGGGTCAAAGGTGACAGGAGCTCACCTGCCTACTAGTGACAGTGTCCACGTCGACTATGGACATGATGTCCTTGATCTTGACGTAGATCAGTTGCTGCGTCAGTTCACGATCGCTGGGATAGTAATGGCCTCTGAAAGTCAAAAAAACAGTTTCAAGCAAAATCCTATAAATATCTAATCATGTAAAACACTAGAGGGGTCCTCGGTAGAGCGCAAGTAACTCCGCCTCACGGTGTTGATTATAAACGAATAAGTGTAAAACGGTCACAGCGCCCTCTCTTGTGCAATACAAACTCTCTGAACAATAAAAACTCTGTAGGAAATGGTCAGAGCACCATTCTTGTACAATACAAATATAAGGTTTGAATAGGCTTCAAACTTTCAAAGTGCCACCTTGACCTTTCAAAAGATTAAGGAATTAGAGCCTCGGTAGGGGGTTATCTTGGCAAAGTTTCATAGTATTGTGATGCATGGTGTTGCCAGGAGGTTGTCCACAGACAAACAAACAAACAAACAAATGCCAGCCAAAACATTACCTCTGTCCCACCTTCCACAAATAAGCGAACAAAAAATTCTTAAAAAATTATTTATAATTTGTTTTTTAAAGAAGGTTTAGTTTTGTGATAGAATATCACCTTTGATTCAAACTGTCCAACATTAATCGTTGATCTTGATCGAAAAATTGTCCCGACCTAGCCACCACTGACACAGCCCACGACAAAAGGAAAACTCCTGATACTCATGGCTAGTCCCTTCGTCCGTGACCTTGATTGACCCAAGGAACGATCCCCCCCGTACACTTCCCGCAAGCTATACTCACTCTTCAGAGTACTTGGGAGTAAAAGCATGCGGAGTGATAACCTGCAGCTCCGGCATCAACGACCACTCCTTGATGCGGGAGGTACTGGACGATATCCGAGACTCATAGTAACCCGTCCAGGTGAGGTTCAGGCCGCTAGGGAAGTAGTTGTGCTTCTGGGCTGTGGATATGCCTGCATGTATGGCCTGCATGGCGGACCTATAGGAGAACAGGAAAGGAAGTGGCTGGGTTCAAGGCTAAGCTAACTGTAAGGCTAAGCTAACCGTAAGGCCAGCAGATAGAAAAAAATACTTCAAACATCTTTTATAGGGGACTAGTGGGGGTAACCCGCGCTGCCCGGGTTATAAAACACATCCCTTCTTTTTTTTTCTCTTTTTTTGTTTGTATTCAGGTCATGGTGATTCAGAATATATATGGTGTTTGGGGTCTATATGTTATGGTTTCTGAGTTCAGGGAATCCATACATTTACACGGTTTGCCCTTTATGTTTATAGATGCTTGTATTGTTTGATTTTTAACCTGTACTCAGAAACTGCTTTAAAAGAAAAATTGTTTAACTACGGTAAGTATTCTTAATTTGGGTTCTTTAAAACGAAGTTTTCTGTGACATAACCATTATAAAATCATTCTAATAATTAAATGTGCTTTCTCAGATTAAAAATTTCTTCTCGCAGAATTATTGACGACAATAAACAATACAAATTATACAACATTGGAAAGCTGATGAATTGAAAAATTCAAAAATACAAAATGGTAAAAAAAAAAAAAAATGTGTGACTTTGTTCAGGTTTCGTGTGACCAGGTCAGATATGATCATAATTGTTCAGTTCAAACGTAGTCTACTATGATACAACTAATATGTGTATTTATATAATCACACTCATCAGTGTTTTCTGACCTTCTCTGTGCCATGGTACAAACAAATCAGACTTTCACTTCCAGTTTGTTTCGCTTACCATAAAGCCTGCACGGAGACTGGTTTGAATGTATTGGTTCTATTCTTCGAGGACATTATAAAACCACTGTAGACAAAGCAAAACAATTGTATTTTATTTATTTATTCCAGTATCTGGAAAGGGTGAATGCACTGTGTTTAAAATTGTTTTATCTGACATTGTCGATAACTACAATGTCATAATGGGTAAATCTTGCTTCGATGAAGTCTGGAAAAAAACATGTTTTGTGTAAATGCGTCTCCCAAGGTCGATCCCATTTATTTGTCTCAGATATATGAATATACTAGCGGGGGTAACCCCGTTAGTATTTAGAACCACCCTGAGGTCATGGTGATTCAGAATATGGTGTTGGGGTCTATATGTTATGGTTTCTGAGTTCAGAGCATTCATACATTTACACGGTTTGCTAGATAAATTTGGTCATGTAGATAGATTGGCTTTGATACTCAATAACATACATGTATACTAAAATGAATCGTCCAAACACCGGTACACATAAACCGCAGAGCGATATATCCTAGTGAAATCAAACAGTATGACTCTGAATAAACATGAACTGCAATAAGAGACAAACATTGGGAAACACCGAATATCCGGCTAGGATACTTCCCTGTTACAGGACACTGCCCCAGATTGCGGAGGCGAAGAGAAATCAATTATAAGAGAAAGTTGTTGTTAGTGGAAGGACAGGAAGGATTGACATAAAGCTATTACTAAGCAAATAGCTTCCCTGTCAGTTGTTCTGGCGCCAGGGTTCGGATGTTAAACCTTGGTTTGGTTTCTTTTTGACTGGCGGCCACTGTTGTCATGCGTAGAAATCAGTATTTGTTGACTTACACTCCAGACTTGGTTCAGATCTATAGAGGGCACTATATATTCGCAAACCGAATATTAAAATCTTGGTATATTAGTGTGGTTCGTGCCTGGAGATTGGCTCTGCGGTTGTACACGATTTGGCCACTCAGCTATCACCAGGGATAGTGGGGGAAAAACACTGGCACTTTGTGAACCTAATCAGTCATTATGCGGTAGTAGACTGGTTCCCTGTGTATCCATTGTGCCGTTTTCACCATGAAGGAGATGGTTATGAGACTGTTACGTAGAGCATATTGGATTAGAACTCACCCGTCACCATTGAGCTGTATGCTAGTCTCACACCAGATTGGAAGGACCAGACCAATGGTGGCGCTGTTCGACATGATATCAATGCCGAGCACAATGCTCTCCTCCGTGTCTTGAATGCCGTTGGTCGTTACCAGGGTGATGTAGCGGTTACGATCCTCATACATACTTTCCAGTTTGACAGCCTGGTTGAAAATAAGAAAAGGACAGCTCCACCATCAGCACGGGGTAATAATAAGGGGTCTGCCCCACAACATGGCCGCCACTCTAGAGGGCCTATTGCATTAATACTTACTATTGTCATCCTGTCTTCATTTCTCAGTAGAAGAAACATACTCTGTAGATGGCTGGACAGCTCACCGACAACTGTTTCAATACAGGAAAACAAAACACAGATATGAAGTTAATTAAAGCAATATTCCCTGCAACGTATTCCATAATATGTGCCGGTATATAGCATACATCTTTCTAAATTCAAAAACATCATTAAAAAGTGTACATAAACATTTCTTTGGTCACAGAATTTTTGTTATGACCTGCTCCCATAAATTGAGTTACAACTTTACATAGCTGGATTGGTTACATTATAAGTTTGAACTTGGTGTACGTGTACATGTAGGTATGAAGTTCCCTGTGGCATTTTGCATTCTGGAGATATACCGAGTACTGATTTTTCACCTATTCATTATTGCACAAATTAACGAAAGTGATTTCAAAGATACAGCCCTTTAAACGCAGCAAGCGGAAAAAGAAATGAGCTGAAAAGAAACTCTCTTGAATGCTCAAAGCAACAGCTATGTTCCCTTTGAGCTATCTTTCTATTGATAAAATAGACGCCAATAAACCAACAAAACAAAAATCTTATTTTCCCCCTCTCCACGAAGAACATCTCTTGACGTGAAATAGCATAGCGTCCCTTAATATCCTTAACATTTTCACAGTTCTATTGCCCATTAGGGATCCTATGCTGCTACTTGAAACGAACATGCAATTGGGTTCACCCTTCTTCATCCGAATGTAAAGTCCCGTTAATCCAAAACATTTTTAAATGTCAACATATTTTGGGCAAAGTATCTAGTGGTCTAAAAGTAACTCTATAAAGCCATTCTTCCTGTAAAACAACCTGTTGAAGTTCCTTGTTTGTTTATTCAGTAACTAACTGCCTTCATATCCCCTTACTTTAGGGGGAATGAACTTACAAGTCAAACATTCAAAAATAACACAAGAATAAATACTGGGATTTTTAGTGGGAACTTTGACCAAGGGTGTCAAATCCTGAACTTACAAAGTATATTATTGATTGCAATTTTTGTTTGTTGAAACCTGCTTATTCAGCTGTCCTACTCCACCCATTTAGACAATTTTGCCGAACAAAACTTGTCAGTTTTGATCCATTCATATGGTTCAGTTGTATGCTAATTGTGAGTATGAATACAAGTATGTGACCTTGATATTTCTGACATTTTGTATAGTGTATTTTAACCCATATGTGCCTAACTACAGGATAACCCATAGACCAAGCAATGGCCATAAACAATGGAAACAGTACTTAAGGAATCTTAGGGCTCAGGCACATATGGGTTAAGTTTTTTACAAACATGTATTTCCATACTCACAACAAAAATGGCGAATAACACATTTTTACTGATCAGCAATAAAGCTTACATTGATTGAAACGAATATTTATATAAATAAGATGAAAGTAAATAATGAGTACGTAAAACCTAGGCTTGTATTGGAAAGCCTTTTACTAGACATAACAGTTAGGACAAGGACTAACACAAAAAAAGAAACCAAGGACAGACATACATGAATTTAGTTGTGGCAACTTTAGTTGACTTGTATTAAACTTCCAAGCGATACGTAGTGCATACATGTTCGCCAAAACTCGCCATTGGGGCTCAATAACTCAAGAAGGATCCTCAGTTTTAAATGATATTTCGACAGCTTTAGAAGAATACTTCCCTGGAAACTTGGCCCCACACCAGTACGCACTGGTCCTACTGTACACGTATCAACAACAGAGACTGTAAATACAAGTACAGTCTACCCCAAATACAACCTTAGTGCTTTCAACTACTGCATTAGTCTAACATTAATGTCTAGAGACTGTGTCTCCAGACTTCTTTGCCATGGATAAGGGTCCGTAGTACCATAGTTTTATTAGATTACTGCGGATAATGTCATTAAATTGGAAATAGGAGTTGCCTGATTACTGTGCTAATTGGATTGAAGTTGGAGGGTATTTCGGGCTACGTTTTCAATTTATAATAATGCTACGTACAGTAAATGTACATGTTTGATAGTGCACAGTAAAGGAGGAGGGGAAGTATTTTTATGTCTACTCGCCGATTTTTGACTGATTTGACCTGAGACCTTGTACATGTTGAATTTATTTATTTATTTATTTATTTATTTATTTATTTATTTATTTATTTATTTATTCACTACATCCAACAGCGGAAGGACCGCCAATTACAGGAATGGGATCATTCGATGACTATTATTACTATTTATACATCCAATGCCGCCCCTGCCAGAAATACCATAAGTATTCTGGGTTCTTTAATGGGCATGTCACTCGGGACCTACATGTACGAAAACGGCTTCACATCCCATAGAGCAAGTACGGTTAAGTGCTTTGCCCAAGGACACAAGTGTCACGACCAGGATTGATAATTTCGTAGGTTTGCCCGCATTATTACCCTTAAAATTATTACATGTACTTTAATTTACCAACGTTCAAAGATTACACTAATTTAAATATAGATTAAATTTGCACCCTTTTTTTTGGGGGGGGGGGGTTGGGTTATGTACAGTATGAACCTTTAATAATTCTCATTATTATGTATAAATAAAGCTTAACAATTGAGTACAAAAATATATTGGTGTCAGTTTCTGCAAGGAAATTAGTGAAGTAATACACCATCTGGGGTGGTCTCATAACTTTGTTTCTTGCATTTCCACTTTAGAGGCTTGACAAGTTTATCTTGCTTTCAAGTACATTTACAAGAAGTGGTAAAACAAGCTTGGGGGAGGGGGAGGGCACAATACTAAAAAAAACTGTGCTCAATACCAGTTCAGTTTGTACGCGAAGGTCATGGAAAGTACGCAGAGGAAAATAATCTGTTTGTCAGGATGCAGTTCCGTGGGTGGACCATGCACTAGTACTTGTACAACCCTTGGCACTTCCTGACCAAAGGGCCACCAAACCTACAATTGTTTCTAGTACCAGTAAACACCGCTGGTATTGTTTCACTTGAGGAATGAATAGTCAAAATGGTTGGACATTCTTGCTATTATTTCGTTGATACTAGTACATACATTGTACATACAAGGAACATGTACATAATAGAACCAATATGACCAGGTTGGTTGCACGTAAAGCCCCACTACATTAATTTATAACATTGGGTAACATCACTGAAGAAATCAGGAAGTTCAATTAAATGGTGGCAATGGATTTTATGTTATTGCTTTACTAATTTCTTATTCTTTCTGTGATGTGTGGGTGTGGTTTTGCACGCCCTCATCTGCTGTTTATATGTCAAAGTCTTGCATTGCCCACTCAATCCATTTTTCTTCTGTTGAATATAGCTTGGCATAAAAAAGTATTGAAAATTAAGTGAAGGTTTTAGCCACCGTGTTTAAAAAAAATTCCAACAAACTGAGACACTTTTAAGTTTAAAATTACATTTTGAAACCCTGCTCTGCTGTTTTTGTCATGTCAACAATATTCGGTTGTAGATTATGGCGAGGGCTTACTGTATATCACCACGAACTCCGAGTCACATTAGATACCGCACAGTTTCTGTACACAAACCCTATGGGTTCTAATGAAAACCCAAAAGGGGGGGGGGGGGGGCCTATCACTCAAAGCAAACAAAAGGTTTTTAGATGACGATAAGAAAACAAATATCCAAACTTACTTGGGTTTTTCTTGACAGGCCTTGACTCATTGCTCCGTGGTAGCACGAGTGCAGCCCCCTTCACCGCAAAGAAACTTTCACTGTAGGATGGAATAGATTGGTGAGAGTTGGAGGGAGGAGATTGGCGGGGGTGGTGGGGGGGAGGCCGGGGGTGGGGGAGGGGAAGGAGGAGCGGAATGAAGGCAAATCACAAGGAAATTAGTAGTACCACAACGTAAGTCTTTGGAGCTGTGAGTGTGAATCATACACCTGGCTGATGATGATGTCATTGATTAACCTTCTATGTTTAATTCTGTCTTGAGTTAACCTCTTTCTTGAGTTCACAGAAAAGGCGTAAAAACCCACAAAATTGGACATGGATTAGCCTGGCACAAACATGTTTTTTATACTGTAGGAGAACTAAAACACATGTATACGGATGTACACTATGTGCACATGAGGTTCATAGCCATGGCTATTTGGGTGAGGGGAGGGGCAAAGGTGGAAGGTCAAACCAATATTGAAATATTGTGAGATGGTGAGTGGAACAATAATTAATGATAGCCCGAACGTTTCAGCACGATCCGATAATAAATGTGGGAGTAGACAGGGAACGAACAAACAAGCAAACAAATTAAGAAATATATCTAGTATAGATTTATTACAAGGTACAATTTGAACCTTCACAAGGGAAATTCATCATTTTCAAAGTAGGACAAGCTTATTCTTTTTTTAAATAAGCTATTAGCAATAGCACCCCATCATATCTAGATTTAACAGAGCCTACAGGCAGATTTCAAACAGTCCCAGCGTCCACAATTCCTAAGCTCTGTTTCATGCTAGCTTCACAATGCTTCCAACCTAGTAGCAGGAATTTGAACGTTCTTTAGCGGTGTAAGGTGTTTAGATAAAAAACACTCAACAAAATAATGATAAACAGTCGCTCCCAAGAAGAAAAGAGAAAACAATCATTGTATTCTTTATTTTTGTATTTCTACTATAACATGCTCCATAAAATTCCAGTTCAGTTTGTACCCGAAAGTCATGGAAAGTACGCGGAGGGAAAACAGTCTGTTTGTCAGGATGGAGTCCCGTGGGTGGACTATGCACTAGGAAAGATTAAAAAACACTGTTTAATCTTAGATAATAATAAAAAACTCAAAAACATACACACACTTTTGAATTGAACTTGATAAACAGTCGCTCCCAAGAAGAGAAAAAACAACTGTATTCTTTATTGTGTATAAAACATGTTCCATAAAATACTGAGAAACCAAAATGTAGTCTCACTGTACAGTACGTACGTATACACATGTAGATGTACATAGTATGTACTGTACTGTACATTTATCAGTTAAGTTTTTCTTGTGGTTAAGTGTAATTGCTACAAAGGACCAGAGATTTGAATTCCCTTATTTTTTCGTATTTTTAGTTCTAGATTGGATCTCTCTCAGTAAATTATCACAACATGACGTAAAAATATGTACAGTTGAGATGAAATGTGTAACCTCCCTTTAACATTAAAATCACATGGACCATGTCCAACATCACCCACACGCAGAAGCCATCATCATGGCACTGTGACAGGAACTGTCTGAACTCCCAGTAACCCCATGTTTACCAGCCCGCGAAGGAAGCTCAGAAAAAGCAAAATGGCTGGCACAAAAAAAATTGTTCAATGGTTAGCAAATTATGTGAAATATTTGGTTGCTGGGGTCAAGCCGTACAGCTTGATACATCTTTGTGTTTCTCTACTTCTATCATACAGTAATATTAGAGCATAGGGGGGCATATTAACTGACTTCTGTATAGATTTTAGTTCTATTTCCTTGCTGAAATCTTTTTTTTCTCAGTCGGATCATTTCAATATATTGTTATGGGTCTAAAGCACCTACATGTTCTACATGTATACAAGTACATCCACTTGCAAATGTATTCTGTAATGTCAATACATATTCCATAATACACCCATTTTGCATCAGATTATCTTCAATGACTAACACATGTACAGGCAACATATAGTCATCTCAAAGTTCATGATTGTTATATTTGGTTGCCATTTAAATACAGAGTTTTAGTGTAGGTACAATTGCTATTGTTTACTTTCTGCACATTAGTCATTCAATAGGTGTGATCTACAGTATATATAAGTACCTACCAGCATGTTTTCAAACAAACAGTGCATAACCAGAGCAACCTGTACGCAATTTTCACTGGGCTGCCTACCAGCAAGCACCAGTGCTAAGATTACCAGCAAGCATACATTTATTAAGCTCACATAGGTCCATGAAACGAATGTACACGTGCATGTAATTTGCTTTTACCACAAAAGCTACCCTTGATTAAGTCCCAGTCACTATGAAATTGGGCCTTGCTGTGAGGCCTCTAAATTCACGAAGACATCAGAGACAATTGCCTCGATGCCCTTGCCTTGAAATTATTCCCATTATTGACTTGTGGATTTTTTTTACATGGCTAGGATCAATATTACAACATCACGTACTAAATTACAGACAAGGTACAGTATACACGTACATCATGCCTATATGGTACTAGTAAATTGCAGGGTCATTGTTTGAGTGATCGCGATCCTCACTATGAATTCTTTGTAACAAACCATTTCCTCTTTTCCCCAAATTAAGAATGGGAATAGTGCCAGCAGCTACTCAAAGTGCTCACTGTTGTCTGCAGAATGATTCAACAATGTGGACGTACAATGTACTGTACACTGAAGTTGACCAAAACATATTATGTAAGAACATGCAGAAGGCAAACTTTTCCCCAAAAAGTTTCCCTAAAGCTGGGGGGGAGGAGGGTGCAATTTCTCCAGCACTTACCTTAACTTCACAACCATACTGCTAGCCTCGAATAACTTAGTCTGGAGTACAAATATTCATTCAAATCTCCATGTAGTTGCCCATGATCGACCATACACACTTAGATCATGTCGCACACTAAACCGAGTCACAACTAAACAATAGCACATTGCAGTGACAAAGATACATGTGAGTTCAGGGTGTGTTCAAAGCGTGTCCTCATTAGTCGTTCGAGGGTATGACACAATCTAGGATGGACAATGATGATGCTATAGTCCTACATGTACGCACACAACCAACTGGGAATCTAACCACTCCCCCTTTGTATGAGTGCAGTCAGGATGTTCCTTAATTGAAAAGTTTAACCAATCCACAGGCATTAGCCAGTAGCCTTGGTGACAAGAACCACAATACAGGCTTGCATGCTTGCAGGTACACTAATCTACAACTAGTAAGAACAATTGTTTGAAGAGGCTGTGGGTAGAAGTCTCAATGACAAGAACTACAACACAGACCTGCATGCTTGTGGGTAGACTACATGTATGTAATTCACACCTATTGAGAAGAACAATTGTTTGAAGAGGCTCTGGGTACATACATGTAAGTCTTAAAGACGAGAACTACAACAAAACTACAACTATACCTACAAATAGTAAAGAACAACTGTTTAAAGAGGCTGCGGTTATATGTCTTAACGACAAGAGCTACATGTACATGTACACCAAAGACTAGCATACTAGGAACCAAACTAGTTTAGATATATATGTTAAAATTACAGCGGCTTGACATTTCGATCCTAGCAGAATCTTTCCCAAAGCCTAAATGACAAAACAAACAAATTCACAGTACAGAACAGCACAACACAACACAACACAACACAACACAACACAACATAATTAAGAGGGCAAAAGAGCACGGGTCAGTGGAGCAGAACAAAGGAAAGCAATTCGAGTTCAAGCAGGTTGGAAGTTGAGATATACACATATTGATTATGATAATGTAGCTAAATATAGCGCTGGCATCCATACATGCACACATGTACAAACACACTTCACAAGCACTAATTTAATGGCACATCAATGTTTGAATGGTGCTGGCACAATCTGCATCCAACTGACAGAAAAACC
>JAVCKS010008782.1:0-10199 GCA_032273685.1 Pteraster tesselatus
ATATGCATTATATCTCTGGAAATAAAAATAACCAAAGAAATTTGTTCGTGCGTTTATATTTTTGTTGAGTATATATACTGCTACCAACCCACCCTAAAAATAAACCAAGCTCAAATTAGCCTGTGGCTTGTCGCATTACTGATAAGGTGCCATTGTCAGGCAGTTTGTGCAGTTTGGGATATTAGTACACTGCCCTCCAGGGGTGGGAGATGGATTGAGTGCTCGCCTCTTGGACTTAGGTTCGTGAGTTCTCAGCAGGGCCTCCCCTCAGTCCACCCAGCTCTAAATTAGCAAACAAAAGTTTGGGAGAAGCTGACTGGCCACCCGCTGCAATATGCCAAGGCCCAGGAAAATACGTCACTCTACTGACATATCCCCTTTTTTAAAAGAGCATGGGATAATCACCACTGCCACACTGCCACACTGCCATTCAAAACTTGGGAATGCTTTGGCAAAGTACATATTATGTATGTCAAGAGAATCTTTACATTAAAGGAGTGGGGGTGGGGAGTTTATCTTTTAAACATTACATCATTATGTGTGGAAATGTACATTATGTGACTTAATAGTACATTTTGCCTTGCAGCATTCAACAATTGTATTGGCCTATATCATTCAAAAACTGAAGAGAAATCTGTGTTTCCAAACTGTTGGAGGGCGGGGTACATTTTTGTTTACTACATGTATGTTGTTAAATATTTTGTTATGGCAGGCTTTCACCCTGATCGCTGTACTGAACACTCTCAGAGTGGTTCTTGGACCAACTCCTTTTGCTGTTCGCTTTCTCGCAGAGTCGGTTATTGCCCTGAAACGAATAAAGGTAAACGAAATACTTTTCAAAATAATTCCTTATATCATATCAAAACCAAACTTTCTCTTCCAATTCATGCTGCTGCGGCTGCTGCTGCTGCTGCTGCTGCTGCTGCTGCTGCTGCTGCTGCTGTTGCTGTGGCTGTGGCTGTTGCTGTCTATATGCTTCCTGCTGCTGTATGTACATGTATGCTTCCCTGGTGCAGTTGCTACTGTTGCTACTGTGTTGCTGCTGCTGTAATTGCTGCTGCTGTAATTGCTGCTGCTGTTGCTGCTGCTGATGTTGCTGTTGCTGCTGTGGCTGTTGCTGCTGTTGCTGAGGTTGCTGTGGTTGCTGCGGTTGCTGTTTCTGTCTATATTCTTGCCAAATCCAAACTTTCCCTTCTAATTAGTGTTATTGTTCTTTCTGTATATCCCTGACAAAAACCAAACTTTTCCTTTCAATTATATTTTGTCGGTGCTTGTTCTTACTGTAACATTCCTTCCCAAAATACATTACGCTGTCATATTTTACTAGGGGGTTCAAGATTTCACTAATGGAATTTAATCTTTTTGACGTAGCTAACTCAAGAGCTCTTACAAATTATGACCCCGCCCTGGGGTGTGGCGGGGTCAAGGGTTTTGCAGTCATGGGCTGTTTAAAACACTCAATCGACTAATGAAACACATCAACCACTTCTACCCTCTCACAGTAACCATTTGCACACCTGGCTGGAAAGAAGCAAGGAATTGAAAATCTTTTGTTTCGTCAAACATTTTTGAGATACTATCCCCTAATATCTAGTTGATTATCTCTTGTTTCTTCTGAAATTTGGACCCCTGTTTGTTTGACAGAGTGTTTTAGACATGGATAATATATTACCACTCCAAAGCATGCCAGCCAACGGCAAACACAGTGTTATAATCACTGACGCCTCGTTTGCCTGGGATAAAGTGAAGTCCACTGTGGCTAAGAAAGATACAGACGTGAATGCTGATGTAGTTGCCGAAGTTGACGATGTTCAAGTTGCGGTTGTGGGGGGTTCTGGCAGTGCTATTAAGCAGAAGACAGGTATTTATACATTTATATGTTTGATCCTGTGGCATGATGCTTTCGGGAGATTTATTAAAATTTACCAAAGGACCTTCCAGAAAAAAGCCCTTGGACAGCGACAAGGAAAGGGACAAGAAAAGGGTGCTCATTAAAGATAGTAAGATAAGCATGATGCCTTGGGAGATTTAATCAAATTTACCAAAGGAACTTCCAGACAAAAAGCCCTTGGACAGCGACAAGGAAAGGGTGCTCATTAAAGATAGTAAGATAAATGGATAACACAGTAAATACCCTTACATGTACATGTATGTTACGAAAAAGCATGAAAATAGTTTTTGTATTTTCTTAGTTTGCGAAAATTTGAAGCAAGCCATCTGCAAAATAACTGCATAGGATTTTATTGGCATTTGACACAGATGTTCTATAGACCTTTCTGCTTGTCCTGACACTTTTATTTTTGTGTATATTCATTTCGTTTTGGTGTTACGTGTCTTATGCATACTAATTAGCTGCGACATTATAAATATTTTATTTATAATTCTAAAATAAATATATTTTAAGAGTGATGCAATGAGCATGTGTATCAAATCTTGTGCATATAGGTTGTATAGTTTTATCAGGGGAGCAAATTAAAGATAATCCAAAATGGCCAACAATGGTGGCCATGTTGGATACCTCATTTGCATAATTTATTGAAAAATGTGTAATTTAGTATAATTGTTCACGCTTTATCATGCCAGAAATTAAACAAAATTAATGTTACTTGATGTTACTTGAAAAGAATGCTGAATAAGGGTCCTTAATCTGTAAATTATAATTATTAGAGGAAAAAGACTGTCAGAGCATCACATCGCAATCGAGCCGACCTGACAACCCTGAGGAAGTCCCGCTGACGGAGAAAACTACCCAGACCGACTACGACACGGTCAGCATCTCGCCCAGTCAAGGTGGATACTGTAGGGTACAAGATGAGGTAGAAGTGGAGAAACAAGACAAACCAGCCAGCCACGTTTCCAACAAGATCAGTGTGCTGTTAGATATTAGTGTCGGCCTTCAGAAGGTAAACACTAAAGATACTTCAAACAAACTTCTAACCCTTCCAGTACCCTTGATGAGCTCATCTGATTTGTCCCCAGACCATTATCAAGTTGTACTTACATGTATACATGTATATATGTGACTTGTTCTATCGGGACCCGGACATGCAAAGTCGTTACATGCAATGTACTTGCTAATGATCCCAAAGAGTTATTTTTGGTGGACTGGTCAATTTTTTTAGTGGGCACTCCATACAAATTATATATCATTTTAAGGCTGAGATTCTGAAGAATTAAAAAAAAAAAAAAGTAATTTTTTTGTCAATTTTTTGGGGGATTTAGCAGAGCAGGTTTCTAATTGTGGTTTAGTTGTGGATGTTTTTGTGCGGGATATTTTTAGTCATGTGGAGTAAGATTTGTGTTTGTTTGCGGTCTACTCAATGAAATGAAGGTGCTTTTACCAAGGTTTGATCATGTCCAATAAGACAATGTTTTTGGGGGGTGTGGGTGAGAGAAAGGAAGATCTCTTACTAAAGCCTGGTGGGCAGTGCTCTGCACCAGTCCGCACTCCCATTTATTAAAGAAATGCTTATCTTTTATGATGTTTGATCTCCTTCCAGGATCAACTGACCGGCGTCTGCGGTGCTGTGGGCAGTGGTAAGTCCTCCCTCATAGCAGCAATCCTGGGCCACATGCACACAATAGGAGGATCCTGCGCCGTCTCCGGCTCATTTGCATATGCCTCTCAGGAGCCATGGATCTTCAACGCCACGCTCCAGGAGAATATTCTCTTCGGTCAGGAGATGAACGAGGAACGGTACAAGAGGGCCGTTCATGCGTGCTGTCTCACGCAGGATCTGGAGATATTAACGGACGGTGATCAGACGGAGGTGGGTACAAAGTGCACCTTAACCCCCGTGGGGAGGAGGGTTGGGGGATGGGTGGTCACTTAGTATGACAGAACTACATCATCTGCATTCCACATTTTCCTGGTTAGGCATAGTTTTTTCCTTCTAAAGCGGGAACAAATAGGTCCCCTATGCACACAAAATGGGGATCACCTGCTTGTAAATGCCCTCTCCCTATAAGTAGGCCAAAAGTTTGTTTTCCGCCAACAATGGCACCACTAATAATTTTCGTTAACACTAACGGTTAGCTGCGTGTGCAAGGATCTTAGACATGTTCAAAACCCACGTAGCACGAACACGGTCTGAACAGGACGCAGTAATGGCCTTTTTATGACCTTCTAACTGTGCCATTGACATACATGTACTGTAGCATAGACGTAGTGGACACGTCATAATGACGGTTAGAACGTAGCAACAACTCGGTAACAACTCTGTCAGAATGTAGGTCCTTGTTGACTACTTATGGTGTTCGCTGTTTGACTGCTGAAGAATGAATGAAGGAGGTATTGACCTGCAGGACAATTAATAGTGATGTGGCAGACACCCGGGGGACGCTGTATAGATGTACCTATAACGAGTCTCAATCTGCGCAGACGTAGCGAGAACATAGAGGGAACCCTTCCGATGCCTTACGCACCACATGTTGCGTGCACATAGAATGCCCCGGGACCTCAACCAACCCAACAGGAACTTTGCAGGGACAGGGAGTGGACTTAACATGAACGGGACAATTTCACTTTTTTAACTCTTCTTTTGCTGTAAGGGAGCCATAATGGAGAGATGCCAATATTTCTGTGCACACAATTGAAATAGATCGTAGATTCCTTTGCCGTATTCCATTGAAATAATATCATAATGTCTGCATCTGTGCCTGTGCCTGTTGACATTAGATTGGTGAGCGTGGCATAAACCTGAGTGGAGGCCAGAAGCAGCGCGTTAGTCTAGCGAGGGCAGTCTACGCCGATTGCGACATCTATCTATTGGACGATCCACTGAGTGCGGTGGACGCTCACGTTGGACTCCACATATTCAACGAGTGTGTAAAGAGTGCCCTCGGGGGCAAGACAGTGCTGTTTGTCACGCATCAACTCCAGGTGAGTAACTTTTGTAACTTATTAGAATTTTTTAATTTACTGTACATAATTGGCTAGAAATAAATAATTAGCAAGTGTCAAACAACGTATCTGATTGGCTGTTTGAAATTGTAGCTGACCACACGACCAATCATAAGCCATTTTATGTATAAAACCTGAGGCTTTGCATGGTAGAGAGAGATACAGTGAAATCGCGTTAAGTCGAATCCCAGGGGAATGGGGAAAACATTTGAGTTATCCGGAGTTCGAGTTAACCGAGGTTGCGCAATTCGCGGCCGGCAATATACCATGCTGCAATAACTTGGACTACAGTACAAGCGCAGTAGTAGTACTACCACCGTAAAGGTGCTATGCTGGCTATGGAGCGTTTTAGTTCATTAATAACGGCTTGTGTTTCAGTTAAAAATCAACATTTAATAATGTTCTTACCTAAAAGTGCATTTTCTGTGGATAAATATGAAAATAAACCACTAAAATCTTGTATGTTTGTGTCCAATCTGTATTACCGTGCGTTCTCATGATGAGCGCACCAGAAAATTACTCAATAGATTGAGGGCGGGCCATTCAATTAATAGAGGGCGGGCTACTGTATGAGGTTTGACGATCGAGCCAACCAATGGCCACCCAGGAACGTGATCACCGCTCCAGTTCGTTAAGCTCTCATTAGACCGCCAGTAACTTGTGGGTGATATCCTCAAAGGTTTCTAATGCGGTCGCGCAGCCAACAAACTCAGACAGCCATTGTGTTTTGAACAAGGTCACGCACCCATGGCCCCGCGCGCCCGGGTCTGAACTAAATCTATCACAATGGCAGTGAGCAGATCGCGCACACGCAATGAAAAGACGATTGTGTTGTGTTGCAATGATTTTCAAAGGTTTCCTTTCGTGTACGTTCGAGTTCATTGTGATTGTTTTGGCAATGTTTATAGTGGAAAGGCCGAACAATAGTTCGAGTTAAGCGGAGGTACAGGTTTGGGCAGTTTGAGTTACGCGAGTATTAATGTACACAATACTGTATTCTTTTGACGGGAATAAAGTATTACTTCGAGATAAGCGGAGATTCGACTTATCCGAGTTTGACTTAACGCGATTTCACTGTAGTTGCTAGAGCACACAGGTCAAAATGTCAAGTTCAAATCACACTTCTTCCAAGAAAAAATGAAATTACATAATGTACCTGCATAGCATTTTATATCACTGTGAGTGGCTTGCCATCACGGATGAACAGTTTGAGGTGTGGTAGTTGCTTGCTGTAGGCAAACAGTTAAGTTAATTAATTTGTGCGTAATTTGAATTTGTTCCTATCATCTCTGATTGCCTGGTTTCCAGTATTTGGAGCACTGCGACACCATCCTCACCCTAAAAGATGGCCAGATCGCGGAGAGAGGCACCCATAGCGAGCTGATGGCTGACGACAGGGAGTATGCCCGCCTCATCCACAAGCACCACACCAAGGCAGAGACGAGCAATGAGGAGGTGGAGGTGGAGGTGGAGGTGGAGGTGGATGACAGGGCTGCGCTGAGACGAACGCTCAGCATGATGTCATCTTGCAGCGGGGGAAGCCATACCTCTGAAGATCTACAGGAGAGAGGTAGGGATTATACAGACAGTGGCACATATCTTGGCTGGTTGCATTGGCTGAACTGGGTTCGGACCCCAATGATACTAACACGTGATTTGACCTATTTGTCCCTATCTTTGGGTTAGGGTTGGGTTGGTTTGGGTTGGGTTGGGTTGGGTTGGTTTGGTTTGCACGCTTTTTGTTTTTAGGTGTTCGGCCGAATTCCTGTACCGGGTATTTGAAATTGTTCTGGGGTTTTTCTTCACCATTCTTCTTCTGACAAAAAATTCTCCACAAAAAATCTCAAAAACCTTGAAACAGACTTGAAACGTGGCATGTACTTGGCATGTACAATCTTTCTTGGCATCATGTGAAAGAGCAAAATTTTTTGTTACAAATGTTACTCGGGGTTCAAAAACATTTGACTTAGACTTAAACCGGCATTAGAAGGTTTATTTTTAAAACAACATGGTATCTCATGCATCACAAGATTCTATGTAGCACATAGGATTATTTCTTATTTCCACGATGTATTGTGTGTAGTCTGTGTGTGAAACCTTGGACAGCTACATAATCCATGCACATGACTGACTCATGATGCCATAATGGTACCATTTCTCAATCGAGTCAATCGCATTGTACCAACGGTATCACGCACCGATGCTAGAAAATCGGCCATTATAAGGCATTACACAATGCACAAATCGTATATCAGAAACCACAGGATATAATGAGCTGAAACCTTGCATGTACTCAAGCTGGGATGTGTTTTTTTTTTTACCCTACCACACATTAGTAATGGGGCATTTGTATTTTTCATGTACAGTGCTAATATTTATTGAGGAAAGCGAGAAAAGAGTTAGGCAAGGGGGACGAATTTGGGAGGGGAAGGTGCATTTATGATGAATTTTTCCCGCTGGACTAATATGATTCGCAGCGGCAGCTCAAAAATGTTATGCGCCAATATGTTTATCTCCCCTCTCCCCTCCCCCCCCCCTCCCACACACACATTCAGGTGGTGGAAAACTTGTCAGCGCTGAGGAGCGAACAGAGGGTACAGTGAGCTGGGGCACATACAAGGGCTACGCCAAGGCGGCTGGGGGCTATCACATGGCCTTCCTTGCCTTCTTGACGTACGTACTTGTCATCGGAAGTTTAAATTTCAACAACTGGTGGCTGACTTTCTGGATTAACCAGGGGAATGGATCCACGGTAGGTTATGGCAATGTTTTGGTTGGATGGCTAGTTGTGGATGTATTAAGGCCAGGTTCTGTTCATTACTAATAAATGGTTACTGTTAGGTGGGATTTGGATAATATTTTTGCCTAATTATTCAACTGTCTGCGGGTAGTCAGGTGGCGCAGTGCTACCTTCCTTACCTTCCATAATTTTCATAGTGGGGTTCACTAACTGTATGTGCCAATGAATGTAAATTTGTGTGCATTGCCCGTTGGCCGCTAGAAGTGCAAGCAGCCCTATGGTTCATACAGTTTCCACCCTGTGGATGACTGCACATGCTTCCATTGGCCAATGGTTACACTCATTGGCCAACGTGGGTTTCTTAGTTCACAAATAATTTAATACTATTTTCAACAAGAGCATCCAGGTAATGTTCATGATTGGCAAACAAGAATGTTCTTTTTTATTATCAAGATGGCAAACGTTTTGCTGTGAAGCATTGGTATTATGTTGTTTAGCGCTTTCACTATTAAACCAGATTGTTTTGACCTGAAGGCTAGTGCGAACCAGCTATTACTGTACGATGCAAGCTATATTAACTGGTGTGCATCACCATTTTTTTGTCGCCATTGGTGGTGAAGTGGTTGTAAGAGCAGCTGTCGATCGACAGACAATTACGACGGTCTGTCTTGGTAAATCATGTAATGGCTCACTGGCTCAAATTTGGATGCTTGAGGCAAAGGATTGCCAATGGTACTTGTTTGTTTTTAAAGATTGCTGTAAACTCCAGCCAGAAGGAAGTGCCTACAGGAAGTATTAAAGACAATCCTAAGCTGAACTTTTACATGGGAATTTACGGTGTAACACTCATATCCACGCTCCTCTTTGGTGCTCTGAAAAGCCGAGTTCTTATGAAGGTGACACAATTCTGGAGCATTCATTTTGTCCCCCTGCCCAATAAAGTCGGAGACTGGGGATTCTTTAAACGTGTCTCATCCATGTGTGCGTGTGTGTGTGTGTGTGTGTGTTAGGGGGTGGGGGGGTCCAACCCTGGCTCGATCCTGGCTAGTGTGGTTCCACAAACCGCTATAGCGCAACTAGCTGCCACTGTTCCACAGATCACTATTCCACAGATCACTATATGCTGGGAGACCTTAGAATGTGCCTATTCACTTGTTATCCTTGCGTTTAGGCAAGTGGCAACGAATACAACCTATACTGAAGCGTTTTTGCAGTAGACGCTGGCCAAGCAATTATACCACCTTCTACCAAGGGATACAAAATGAATCGATAATACTGTAATTACCAAGCTATTTAATGATGCATGGGTCTCATTTCCATCTAGATCCTTCTCAAGGCCTCGTCAACTATGCATGACAATCTCTTCGTCAAAATATTCCGTAGTCCGATGAGATTTTTTGACACGACGCCGACCGGCCGTATTCTGAACAGATTCTCAAAAGATTTGGATGAGGGTAAGTTTATTTCAAATTACAAATGATATTATTAGTATTGAGACTGTTGAAAACTCGCACTTGCAGCATGACTTATTCAGATTGCTTTCTTGGTGAGTATAAGTGACAGCATGCTTACCTTGTCCTAGAACTGTTGGTGAGTATACCTCATCATATTCTGATCGTGCAAGTCACTTTCTTAAAGTAGAACTAAATGCATGTTGGGTTCCCAGACACGAAGCAAAGTTGACAGTGATATCATCCACCCCTCCCCTGTGCTGCTGGGGTGTTATAATTAGCCCCCCATGAGCCCTGCATGCCGTAGAAGGCAACAAGAAGAGGTTGGCTACAAACTAGCCTACCATGATCATTGCAGTGATACTGTCAGGGGTGTGACGTGTCAGTTCATAGAACAGCAAAGTGTTTTTCACTATTACTCTCCTTAGTTGACGTCCTTCTGCCCACGAACATCGAATTGTTCACCCAGAACGTCTTCCTTATCTTCTTTGCCCTGGCCACCATCTGCATCGTCTTTCCGTACTTCTTGGTTGCCATGGTGCCCATTGTTGTCTTCTTCGGTGTGATCCTGTACTACTACCGGCGCGGTGTGCGCGACATGAAGCGGATTGAGAATGTCACTCGCTCGCCGTGGTTCTCGCACATCATGGCGACCGTGCAGGGCCTGACGACTATACATGCCTACGGCAAAACAGAGGAGTTCATCAACAAGTCAGTCTAAACATTACAGCACTGCGGTCTAACACTGCCAACATCCTATCGCAGTTTTATGGACAGTGCTCAATGTGGGAATCGTTTTATGTTTATTCCCAGTTAAAATGATATCTGTCACTATGAGTATAGTCTTAGTGATATAACCTGGTACATCAGTCACTCTGTGTATAGTCAGTGGCAGAAACTGGTACACCTGGTAGAACCAGGTACACCCCTGTCACTAAGAGTAGAACCCGGTACACTCCTGTCACTACGAGTAGAACCAGGTACACCCCTGTCACTGCGAGTAGAACCAGGTACACCCCTGTCACTATGAGTAGAACCAGGTACACCCCTGTCACTATGAGTAGAACCAGGTACACCCCTGTCACTATGAGTAGAACCAGGTACA